>JAEQBH010001874.1:0-105820 GCA_016808115.1 Tetrastigma voinierianum
AATCTTAACATGTTTCTTCATGCACTTTGTTCCTCTGAATCTATTTTACTCCAGAAATTAGAATCACTCAATTTGAATTATCCAAACTTAAGTTATGGCATTTTAATGCCAAGCGAGTATGTTTTCAGTTTGCTGGCACCCAGTAGCGAGACCAATTTCAGAGATCTTAACTCCATAATTTGACATTAGTTCCTTCTACTTATTTGAATCTACGGTGTTAAGGGTTCTTCTCCAATTTGAATCATCAAATTTGGAGTACCAGAACTCCAGATATGTCTTAAATAATCAGGCGCTCATTTTCAAAACGAGACAATAACCAGTTTTTAGACTAAATTCGAGGAGTCTTAAATCATCTTAATACTAGGCTCCTCTTGGAAAATATAGTCTGAGTCTTAGGTTTCATAAAACTTAAATTTCTAAATCGAGCACTCTGGAATGATTATGGCCAAATAATTCACTTAGGGTTTTTGGGAAATTTTTGATGACATTTCCCCTAAAACCCCAACATTTCCTTTATCACCAAATTCATCCAGGTGGGGACCACAACCAAATAAAAATCAAAACCAACTTTAAACCCAACTCAAACCAACAAAAACAACAAAACAAAGAGGGAGAAATTAGGGTAGTTTCCTAACCTTAATTTTCTTGAAACCTTCTCTTCCTCTCTTCTCTCTTTCTCTTCTTTCTTCTTCCTTCTTCCTTTCTTCTACTTTCTTCCTCTTTACTTGCACATGGAAAGCATGGAAATGGATTGAGCAACCAATTTGGTCTCCTTCACACTACCACTCAAATGCCCTAGCTCCCCAAAGCCAAAATGGGAAAAAAATGATTTCTAGAGATAAATATTTGGTCTTATCTCCACTTGTTAGAAGGCCATGTTTGGCAAAAGGCATTTAGTTCTAATTTTTCATCTTTTGCATTTTAGTCCTCCATGGTTATTTCATTTACACATCTAATTATCAAAATTCTTAGAATAGCATACAACCTTCTAGCTTAATGTCCTTTGAGTCCTTAAGTTGATAATTTACCACTTATCATTTATACTTCTTTAAAAATTCCGATTATATCATTTCTCACACTTAACTCGAAATTTTTTGAAAAACGTAATTTGGCTTCCATTTTACTTTAAACATGTCATAAAACTATTAGGTATAATTTGAGGTGTTACAATTTCAACATTCGATACACACTATTGTCATCCCATATTTAAACCGAGGTGGAACCTGGCCCCAGTTTCAATGAATACTACAAGTGAGACTAATTTAAATCTCTCTTATCAATATCTATTCTTGAGTATACCATAGCTAATAAGCTGATCAAATGTACAAATCAATCTTGTACATCCAAGGCACAATACTTGATTTGTTTTTCTAACATATTTCACATATGTTTCAGTCCTTTTAGATTTTCCATTATAAAAACATATGAAATGAATAGTGGAGTCACACATTATTTACCTACAAAACAAACACACTAAATGGAATACCAATATTTACAAAACAAACACACCAAGGGATTTGAAAGGTTGTCTCACCTGTAGTAAGTCATTAGTGTCACGATCGGTAGTGTCACACATCATTGTTTAACTAACCTCTTTAGATATTAAATTTATATTTTCAATTTTTTTATAGGTAAATATTTTTTTTATTTTTTCTTTGTTTTAATTCACATTGAACCTCCCATGACCCCACCCCAACCTTTTACAACTTGAGCCAGCCACAAGGGGAAAATTTATATTTTAAAATTCCTTTCTAGTTGTTTTAAGTTTTAATTTTTTTTTGTAGATGACAAATCTATTTTCCAATATTAATGGTGGTGTTTGTGTTTTGACCTGTATCCTGATATTTCTTATAGAAGCAACATAAGTTGGTATAGAAGATGTCCATGTTTTGAATTTTGTCTCTTAACCTAGACCTAAAACATCCCAAAATAAGCAACTTTGGCTTATGCGATCTTGTGGACCTGGAACTAACCAGGCAACCCAAACTTGAGATAATGAAATACTGCCTGAAGGACATCTAAAATCAACAATTTCATAGTCTCAAAGATGTTACATAACAATAGTAGGCCTAATTGGAATGATGAAGGACCAAGTAGTTTCCAATTCATTTAAGTTAAAATGAGAACATTATGACATTTAAGAAAAAGTTGCAAACAAAGAAAAATGTGAATCACACGCAAGAATTAAAAAGAATGCTCAAAACCGGTGAACTCAAGTAGGTTACCTACTATGGAAGATGAATGTAGTGTATTGGAGCTCAAAACCAGTCGCCGGAGAAGAGGAGGAGAGAAAGAAAGAAACACCAAATGGGGGGGGTTGGGGAGAGAAGAAGAAGAAGCCCTAGTTTTTAAACTGACTGCGGCATTGTAATTTTTTTTAAGTTCAATTCGCGGTGTTAATCACGTATTGACTTAAAAAAAATTCTGATGTCATTGACATTGAAACTTATGTCTCGCCATATGAAACGTAGAGTCCGGAGGAAACAATTGAAAAATGTCAAGACACTCACAAACTTGTCGCGACATTCACCCAAAAGGAGCTGTCAATGATTTTTTTAAAGTTCTGCGACGTTGACTAAAAAAAATTACAATGCTGCAACTTATGTAGTGACATCGAAACTTATGTCGCGACACAAACGTAAAGAGTCCTGGAGAAACAATTGAACAATGTCACGACACTCACAAACTTGTCGCAACATTCATCCAAAATGAGCAATCAATGATTTTTTTAAAAGTTCAATGCCACAGTCTGATGGTAGGGCATTAAGTAAAAAAATACAATATATAATCGGTGACTAAACGTAGCGTGCTTAAAAAATTACAATATTGCAATTAGTAACTTTAGCATTGACTTAAAAAAATCACAATCTGGAAACGCTGACTAAGGTGGTGTTTGTTTTTTGACTAATCTTGAATAGAGACCTTTTAAACTTATCTTTGAATAGTATATTAGCATTAAGTACTAAGTTGTTTACAATTTTTAATATTAGGTAGTGAGTAGGGATAGGCGGGACTGATTATTTTAGGTTCGATCCCGTATCGATGCAATGGCGGGTTTAATTTAATTTTAATCAGGTTTTAACGAGTTGGGTTTATTTTCTCAAATCAGAGACGGAGTTCGGTATTGTTACTCTCTGTAAAACCCGATAGGTGAATTTCAAAAATGATAAAAATCTTAATAAAAATAATAAATTCGCGTAAGTGTTCGGGAAGCACAAATTCTGATGACTCAGGGGACGAGATTTTTGAAAATCTCGAGAGAGTCGAGGAAATGGGCAAAAAATTTGAAGTTCGTTTAAAATGAATTAATTTAAAATAAATAAAATTGTTTAGGACGAAATGGGTAGAATGGCAAATATGAACCATATATCAAAATAATAATAATAAGTCTCTTGATTATATTTTAAAAATATTTTATTATTATTTATTTTAGCACTAATATAAATAATTATTATTATTATAATGTTTTTTAATAAATAATTTATAAAAATTCATAATATTTTATTTTTATGAAAAATATTAATTTTAATATAATAAAAATAAAAAAGCAAATATAAAAAAATTAAAATAAAAAAATAAAAACAAAAATAAAATGTAAACGGCGCGAGTTTTAGAATTTTAAATATAGCCTCCATACTATTTAATTTTTAAATGGAAGTAAAATTTGGAAATTGAAAAAATAAACAAGTAGATTCGGGATGGGGCCCAGTCATCAAACCCTCGTTGTCATGTAATTATATTCATTAACTCTTAGCTGTGATTGAATGATGATTGAGTTTTTTATTTTGTGGAAATGACTTTTAAGATAGAAAAATTAAATATTCGCGCTTTTAATTCGTAGCTTTTTTAAAATTTCGTGATAAGTCGTGAAAATTTTGAAAAAACGAATAGAGCAATCTTTAAAAAGGTATTTAACCATTAAGTCGAAAAACAAACGCCACCTAAGACACACTAGTTTGAGCATTATTTTGATTTTGACATTTTATTGGCTTTTTCAAATAAATGTTGTCAAATAGTTTGAGCTGAGTGAAGTCATCTTCGAGGCAGGCACTGAAGAAAGATTTACCGACCATGCCTCATGGGAAGTGCATGTAAATTGGCTCCCACATCCACAATTATTAAATAATAATAATAATAATAAATAAACTAGCCAGGCAGTTGTTATAAAAAAAAAAAAAAAAAAAAAAAAGTGCAACCGGTTTATCAATTCAAAGATTGATATGCTATCAAAATCGAATTCAAATTCCTGTGGCCTTTGGTGGAGGATGCAACAAAAATGCAAAAAATAACGTACACTCAACATATCATTCCAAACAAGTCCCTAACAAGGAGGTAGGTATCTAAATTGATAAATGTAAATTTGTAGGCATCAAGAAGAGCTGAGGTTTTTGGGTCTCTCAAGCACTCATCAGTCCAGTCCAGCTCTGTACAAATGTGGTACAAAACCCCTACTACAAACATGAAGGAACACAGCATATAAATTCCCAGAAACATTTTGTGTTTTATGTGTTTGAATGAGTGATGAGCCATCCTCCTATAGCGCCCGCATTTCCAGTTGGGTGTGATCGGTGGTCTTGGCAGAGGATGGTGCTGCATCCTGCTGCTGGTT
Source organism: Tetrastigma voinierianum (assembly GCA_016808115.1). Lineage (NCBI taxonomy): Eukaryota > Viridiplantae > Streptophyta > Magnoliopsida > Vitales > Vitaceae > Tetrastigma > Tetrastigma voinierianum. The sequence continues at coordinate 4,610 of JAEQBH010001874.1, forward strand.
GTTTTCTTCGGAATTCATCCCTTGAACAGGGGGAGGGTTGATGATTGTCATCGGCATAACCATGTCTTCTGAGAGGCGTCCCTTCACCTCCCTGTGCTCCTGGCATAACGCGCACCAGTGCATGCAGCAGTGGACCATGCAGGGGTCGCATGGGGAATTCTGTGGATCGAGCAAAATGAGCACCTCATTAAACCACCTGAGCAACAAATGAAGATATATCTTTTTCTCAAAACACAAAACACCAAATGCAAAAATTGTATTCAGTAGCCCCTCTCTTTATGATTCTTCGATATGTTTCAGTACATTCAATAAATGTTCTATCAATTTGATTCTATCAAATAAAGCTGCAAGATTTAGTTTTGGACACACATCACAAGGTAATTGTCATCCAAGATAAGATATATTGCATTCCTGTCGTTCTGGCTGCATTTAAGATGTAGCAAAATTTTGCTGTTCCACTTATTTTTCAGTAGTTATTACTTTTCCTCTCATGACATCCTCTATAAAGACTGGGAATTTTCTGAAAGAGCAATTGGCATTTGTCCTTTTACCTTTTGAGAATGGGTTATTCCATAATTTTGTTTTCTACATTCGTAATGAAAGGAAACAGAAATCATGCAACTGTTAGATCTTGATGGTTTCTAAAACCCCAGCAGGATTAGGGATTGAATGTTTGAAAACACAATTCATTGAAAAGAACTTAATCATAGAATCAAACTTCAAGACCAGATGCTTTCAGGAGATTGTCAGGGTACTCCAATAGCAGAAATACAATCAAACGTTTTCAGTTAAGAGCCACACCCTTAAGCATGACTCCTTACCTCCCCAGTCTCAATATGTAATACAAAACTATGGTTGGTTTAACAATGGAGATGCAGTACCTAAAATTCAAAACAATGCAGAGCTTTAACTGCACAAAAAAGAAGCAAGTGTTGAGTCTCTAGGAAAAAAATGTTTCCTTCGAGCAAGCAAAATTGGAGATTCAGTGCATGACATATTTCCTAGAAATAAGCATTTTTCATAGATTTTGACTAGTGAAAACAATCCAATCAACATATACTTTCTGTATATGTATGTGATTATAACATGAAATCATATGATTGTCTGATAAGCGCTAAAGTGAAAATTTATTTATATTTCAAGGGAACCTCGTAACACAAAGTAGGATCACCTGGAGATGATATTTCTTCTGTAGTGATTGCCGAACTAGACCAGTGTATATGCCACACATCCACCAAGCCGACAACAAACCCTCACAGATGAAATGATGGCTCATGAGTCGATGAAGACTCCTGTCCCTATTGCAAGTGCAATACCACCTTCAATACAAATGGCATGACAAATGCAAGGTGTTTGTCAGGGTATGTTCCTCTCAACCTCTCAACATTACTTAAAAAGAACACAGGGACAAAACAGTCCAGTCCAACCTGGAAGAAGAGTACTTTAATATTAATATTTTCTATAGAAGAATGCAAAATTGAAGATAAGGAAAACAATGTGTCAATACAGTAGCCTGTAAAGTTACAACAATAACAATAGTTATTTGCAGGGCCTCGTCCCAAACATCCAGAATTGGCAGCATATATCCTGCTAGTGAATCCAGCCTGTCCAACTCCGTGTATAGTTAGTTCTGTTATCTGTTGGGCCATATTTACATTCAGTTTTAACCATTGTTAAAGCTGCACGTTTCAAACTTGTATTGATAGTGGATATACCTGTGATGTTGCTACCATATTTGCCCCTCCCTCACTAATATTCCGCAAAATCATGATTCAATGTATCAGTTTCAGCATCCTTTCAAATACTTACCGTCTGACTCAAGACCCAAGACATGACTTGGTTCTGAGAAGAAAAAGACAATAATGACAAATAATAAACAATGACAAAGGATACTATGAGAATGGTCACAATGCAACGTCCATAATAATAATACAGGCCCACCCAATTTTGTGGGGATATCTGCATGAGATCCTGATCAGTGACAACAGGCTCTTAAATTCCTTAAACATTATCTCCTAGCTAGAGCAACATCAATTGGAACATAGTATTTTAGAAACACTTGTGATAGCCTTACCACCTTAGCTATGGAGGCAAAGAATTATAGGGTGAGGTGGGAGCAATGTTTTTAAAGGCGAAAGCATAACGCGAGGCGTTTTCATGTTTGTGAGGCGAGGCGTAAGTCTCGAAGCGTTGAAGCGTAAGCTTATTGTGATCATATATATAATTTAATAAATATTTTATAATATATTAAAAACAAAATAAAATAGCATAAAACTACTTTCATACTTCACATTTTAGTTTTTATATTTATTTTGGTTTATATATAATTGTATTGATGTGATACATACCCCATATTTACATAATTTATTCCATCTTATAACCAAAATTAAAAAAATCATTATCAATAAATAGACAATTTATTATTATTTATGTATCATTAAATAATTTATTATCATTTATTTATAAATAGATAATTTATTATAATTGATTTACAAATAGATAATTTATTATCATTTATTTATAAAAAAATAATTTATTTACAAATACAAAATTTATTATTATTATTTAATTATCAATAAACAATGTATTATAATTAAACAAATAAATAAGTAAATTTTATCATAATAAATAAAAAATAAACAAATAAGTGTCACATTATTATAATGCCTCACTTTTTGACATCTTATTCTAATGCCTTACTAGTAAAAAAATAATGTCAAAAAAACTAGTAAGAAAATAAAATTAATATTACATAACTAAAAATGTGAAATATAAAAGTTAAAAAACGTGTGTCAACTTCCCACAAACCCCTTTCTTCTTTCTTCCCGTTTCTCTTCTTCTACTGCAAGTGATCGCTTTAACCCCCAGGTACAGCAACCTCCCCTTCCTCTCCTCCGTTTTGCTTTGCTTTCTTTTTCTTCCAGCACTCTTCTTTTAACTGTTTCCCTCGTACAGCATCTTCCGGCGTGGCGTGCGCTCTTCCACCATGAGCGAAGAAGTGGTACGCCTTCACGCCTCTGAGAAGCCTCGGGTAAGAAGGCGTGCGCTTTCCATGCCCTACGTCTTTTGGGAGACAGCTCGGAGCGTTTTGGTGCCGCCTCGCCTTAAGGCGTGCCTCATTCACACATTTTAAAACACTGGGTGGGAGTATTATTGAAGGAAAGATGCACTTTTTTCAGCTTAGCTCCCTCTAAGTAGAGAACACGGAAGAAAAGATTTTACTATATCCCTCTCTACCCCCCTTCAAGAGTTTCAAAAATTGCCTACAGAAAAAACTCTATTTTGACCATGGATCAAAGAAAAGCTTGTACTTTCTTCTGTTTGTCTAGCATTACCTCTCCATAATGATGAAAATACAGGCATAGACAGTCTATATCAGTGCTGTTGTAAAAGGTACATAGAACCAGAAAACTGGCTGGACAACATCATTACAGAGCAAAATTTGATAATTAAGTTCCTTCTAAATAATGTTTTATCTAATAACTGGTCCACTTTTGTTTGATGAAGGCTGATACTATAACACATTCATGACCAGGTCAAAGCAATTATCATGATCTCAGAGAGAATTTTGGAATCTCATTATTAATGTAGCCAGAAAATATAAGTGCTGGATGAAATACTAATTCTCAGTACAACAAACACAAGAAGCAACAAGTACTTAAATTGTCATCCTGAAGCCAAAGCAGTTCTGGTCAATTACATTTTAAAAGTTTGAAAAACTATCATTCCATATAAGCACATGATTCCCTACTGATTAAACCGATTCCAAAGGATTTTTTATTCACCTACTGGTTTACCACCAAGGAGGTCTCATGACCCAATATATTACATACTTCATCCGAGAACACCCCATCAATGTGAGGCCATACCGCTGTCCTCAAGTTCAAAGGCTGAGATTAAATGCATTGTTAAGAGATGTGTAATTAGGGATCATTCAGCCAGTATCAGCACTTTCTAGCCTTGTTCTCTTAGTCAGAAAAAAGGAGTAAAATTTAAAGTAAATTACAGGGTTCCAAACAGGTGACAGTTTGCGGACAAATTTTGATTCAATGATCGATGAATTACTAGATGAACTTCACAGACCACTATTTTCTCCAAACTGGATCTCTAATCGAGCTACCATCAAGTAAGAATACTCGCCTCAGATGTTCTACAAGACAGCCTTCACGCATGAAATGACTATGAATTTTAGTTATGCCATTCTAAGGCAACTGTGCGCCGTCACATTCCTACTCCATTGTTTGGATCATGACAAGATTTTTCTCAGTAAATTACAGAACTTTTAGGTTACCAGGTTCTGTTTTAAACTGATACAATCGATGCCAAACAGGTAGCGGGTGCCAGTGTTGCAATCTAAACCGAGCCGTTCACTATCAGGCAGAATCATTGAATTTCTTTGTTCTTCCACAGCAGCTCAGACCACACTGTTCTGCATAGTATACGGCCACGTCCACAGCCCCTCCCCCAACCTTTTATCTTCTGAGGCTGGATCTTCTGTTTTCAAGTAGTAGACCAACAACAACTGTGTTGAAAGGATGTCTTCTGGCTGAGTTGGTCAGCAGTTTTTGGGGCCCAGCAGCGTATGAAAACTCAGGTGATAAAATCACTCAAGGGCGACTCATTTTGAAGTGGGTGACCAGGTATTTCTCAAACTCCAACCCTACCACCAACAGTCATTAGCTCGTCGAGCTAATGAGAAACTCTCTCCCTGCTTCTATGGATCCTTTATAGTCAAGACCAAGGTTGGTCAAGTTGCCTATCGCCTTCCCCTACCTACCCAGGCACAAATTCACTCGGTATTTCATGCATCACAACACAAACAGGCCATTAGCTCCTTCCCAGCCCTCCTGCGGTTACTTCCTCAACTTGATCAAAATCTAGAAATGAGGGTGGAGCCCGAATTTGTCATAGTTGTCCACCCAACTTCTGGTCCACCCTAGCATGGCTTTGAGGTTCTAGTCAAATGGAAGGGTTTGCCTGAACATGATGCCTCTTGGGAACACTGTGCCTTGCTCCAGCAACAGTTCCCAAATTTTCACCTTGAGAACAAGGTGCCTCTTCAGCCCGGGGGTAATGATAGACCCACAATCTACACAAGACGCAATAATAGAACAACTCCAAAGACTGTCAATACATCCAGCATTTGAGATTGTAGGGAGGGTGTCAAGCACGTGACAGAATGCCATTTTTAATTTTGATTATTTATTTGGGTAGTGGAGAGGTGTGACAGAGAGAATATAATTGCTTAGTAGGAGGTGCAGGAAGCCTCTCGAAATGCTCCCTTAGTTTATTTCCGACAACAATAAAATCCCTTTTGTAACCTAATAGCTTGGTATCTTTGGCCACCCTCCACAACACAGGCTTTGATGGATTGTTGGGGGGATGATTTCCTGAAGTGCTTGATCTCATTGTCTAGAATAGACGTAGATGCTATGTGTGATTCAATAGCCAACAAGAAGAATGATTTAGAAATGTGACAGTACCCCATAAGAGTTTGGAGAATTTTGAAACCCTAAGATCGAGAGTATGCTGAAGTTTCTTCTTGTCAATTTTCTTTCATTTCACGTTTATATTCGAGTGCTTAGTGAAATTACCATCTTTCTTCTTGCTTATCTTCAACTTTTCCATAATACATATATTTTACTACTAAAGTACCAAGTTGTATTTTATACAAATATTTCTAAAGAATTAAATGGTGATTATCATAGATGCCACAAAAATTACATGGATTCCAAATGACAAGTTGCTATTCAAAAGTCAACTCATGAACCAACAATCGGTTAACTTACAGCTTTCTCATCTTCCAGCACAGCCAAAATCCCAATGAATAAGGTTCCAGTTGCTGGAGGTTCATGCTTTCTGGTAGAGGTTGTCCACATTCATTGCATATAGTTTAGCACATTAACCCATGGGATGATTAGATAATCTTTAACAGATCTAATCCAAGTAAAGAGCTCTACGGTGAAATCTGGTGCCTCCAGAACAGAGTTCATATCCTGGTCAAGGCATCAGATTGACTAAATAAGATGGAACAAATAGTACAAAATAGTGAGAGCACATGCACTAGTTCCAACTAACTCACTTATATATATTCAATATATCAGTGATCCTTTTAAGAACCAACCAAATCTGGCCCGTTAGAAGTAATCTACTGGCATTTAAAACTGAAACTAGATATGTCATACGCATGAAAAATGATGTCATTAATGGGCTTTCATTTTCTCCATCCAGATACCAAAGGGCATATGCATGTTGGACATATTCAAATTGAGTTTATTTATATCTAAGTCTCTTGTGGTTGTCTGACAGACGCCCAAAATCCTGTTACATAAACCATTATGAACCCTGACATATATTAGAACTGACAAAATAGATTCATAACCACCAACATATCCCTGCAACTATCAAAGAACATGACCAATACAAAAGGTAGTATCAGATCAATTAAGGGAATAATGAGTCCAAGAGAATTCAATCATGTAACATGCAGAGAAGAGTTGCATGTTGGTTTGTGAAGCCCCTTTGGTTGACTAAGGCTTAGCAAAATTCATATAAAAACCCAAATATGGGCATAAAACAAAGCAACAAAAGTAAAAACTGATTTTCTTCTCCAGTCTCCTATTAATTTATTTTCTTAATATTTGTTTCATGATTTTTTATTTTCCAACAAGAAATCCTAATTTTTTCTGCCATATTTAGATTCAAAACAACATTTTTTTTTTTTTTTTGATCAGTTAGATTCAAAACAACATATGATTCTGCCAAAAGAAGTAGAATTCATTATTGAACTCTCAGCCGTTTAGTGCATATGAATCCATACAGAAACTGTGGTGGTTTTAGGAAAATCAAACCCATCCCCTTTCTCGCTATTGAGAAAGCTACATCAACGTTTCAAAATCTCCATGAGTTTCTAAATAACACTTATCTTAGCAACGAAGAGCATTTTGTCCCTCGTAAAGTTGAAAAATGGATTCGATGGATTCCTCCAATTAATGGGAGATTCAAATTAAATTTTGATGGTTCAAGAATTAATAATATAAGTGCTTCAAGTTGGGTCATTAGAGACTCCAATGAAACTATTAAAATAGCAGGAAGTAGACATTTAGGCAATGCTTCGATTATTATTGCGGAGTGTTTAGCTTTGAGAGATGGCGGTCTAGCTGCAATTTACAATAGTTTTACAAACTTGGAGATTGAAGGAAATTCCAAAGTAATTATAGATTGCAAAAGTAGTTCACCTAGTTCAATTATCCTTCTAATGGAGGATATTTGGAGACTTTCTCAAGATCTAAATATTTACAAGTGTGGTCATATCTATAGAGAAGCCAATAGAACAGTAGATTGTTTAGCTAAGAAAGGTATCTATAATACTAATCCTAATATTCGGTGCTCAGATTTTCCTAGGGATGTTAAAAAATTTGGTTTTGAAGATTGCTGTGGTTTATCGTTCAATCGTATGAGTAAGTTTCCTTATTCGTAGTCTTTTTTCATCAAAAAAAAAAAAAAAAGTGATAAAAAGATAATGTACAACTTCTAGGCTAAGTTGCTCGTTAGAGATACTCAGATTGTTGAATAAAGTAAACCAAATAGAGCAAAATTTTGCTCTAGTTGAGTAATTAGTTGAATTAAAATCTAGAAGAAACTTGATTTTCTTAAGTTCATCCATTTACAGATAAATTGATGAAATTTTAGGCAAGAACATCTTTTGTGGAAAAGCGTCCCCTTTTGGAAACAAGAAAAGAGGAAGGTAACAGAATAAGAATTCATTGACAGTTATAAAGATCAGCATTACTTCCATCAAAAGAATAACACTACTCTGCTCACATCATGCCAGATGTACCAATCCAAATTTCCAAAATCAGAGCAAAACTGCGCAGACAAATCCAGACAGACACATCAAGATTTCAGAAAAATATAAAGCTGGGATACGAGGTTTGGTCGAGTTGAGAAATTAGGTTATAATAAAACTTTAAGGAATGAAATTTATATATATAGTAATAAGCATTCTAAAATTAAGATCGGTGGTGCTGATAATCAAATATTATTTGGGAGAACATAACATTTTATTACAAATACAATAAATTAGAAGAAATTCAGCAGTTTGAATTGATTCAACTTTCCTTGTTTTTTTTTTTTTTTTTGATAGGCAAACTGAACAAGTATTATTAACAAAAAATCCTAAGGGGCAACCCCAATGTATATAGGGAGTATACAGGGGAAGACCAAGCCTTTACAAAAAGAGGGCAGCAGATAATACCCATCACCATTACAATAACCCTTAGAGAATGCACAAAAGAATGCTCCCCATTAGCAATTAACCCAGCCTAAGAGATAAGCGCACTACCAAAAGGGGTTTTCAATCTAGAGAGTGAAAAAACAGCATCTTCAAAGATAACTGTATTCCTCTCCCTTCCAAATAGCCCGGATAAGACTGAGAGTGGCTACCATCCAAAGCTTTCTAGCCCTCTTCCTAATATGGAACCCGCCCCAGCTGGATAGCAGGTCCTTAACGAAGTATGGGCAAACCCAAGGAAGGCCTAGAATGGAGATAAGACTTGCCCACAAATCCCAAACCAGCGGGCAATGAACCAAAGGGTTGTTCAAATTCGCTTCAACTTTACCACACATGGGGCACTTGCTCGCTAAATGAAAAACCCCTTCTTCTTGCTCCATGGTTAGAATTTCCCCTACCTCAAGCTTCCTCTCTCCCAAGCAAAGAACTCTACTTTCAGCATGCAACTATTCCTAAGCAAATTAAGGGGCACTACCCTGGGGTTTCCCCCTTCAATCATCTTATAATTCTCTTTAACAGTGTACATGCCATTCTTATCTTCTTTCCAAAAGAGTCTATCCCTTTCCAAAAGGTCAACTTTCATACTGTTGATTAGGCAAATGAAATGCTAGACAGTATCCAACTCCCAAATATTGAAGGATCGCTACAAAACCGAAATTTCAGTTCCTCCCTTGGAGTTGTCCCACACATCAACCACCAAAGCCCTTTTCGGGTCTGCTAGCGCAAAGAGAGCGGGAAAGGCCTCACACAACGAGCCCACTCCACACCAAGAGTCTTCCCAAAATCGAATTATGTTCCCATCACCTAAAATAAAGCAACAATTTTGCTTTAGCTGTTTGGTTTCTTTGCTTATATCTTTCCACAGCCCTACCCCATAGCTACTCCTTGGGGTTTTGACAAGCCACCCATTTTCCTCTGTCTGGTACTTCAATCTAATGACTTTCCTCCAAGTAGAGTTTTCCTCCACTGCAAATCTCCAAACCCACTTTCCCAAAAGGGCCTTGTCCAACATAAAGAGATTGCGGATTCACAACCCTCCTTTCACTTTACTTACATTACGATGCCCCAATTGATAACATGAATCTTCCTATCTAGGTTGCCACCCCCCATAGAAAGTCCCTTCGAATTTTCTATCCTAGAATTCACCCCCTTTGGTAACCGAAAGAGGGACAATAAATATATGGACAAGTTTGAAAGAGTGCTTCTTATGAGTTTTAAGTCTACCTCCTTTAGAAATATATTACCTTTCCAGATGGCAAGCTTCCTTCTAAATCTCTCCCTTACCCCATCCCAAACCGAAGTGCATTGCCTTCGCATTCCTGCAGGGAGCCCGAGATAAGCCGTTGAAGACATCCAATGGTAAATCCAAGCTCAAGAGGCAGCTCCTCAATATTCTCCACGTTTCCAACCGACAAAACATAACTTTTATCCAGGTTAATTTTCAGACCTAAAAAGGCTTCAAAGCAAACCAGAATCCAACTTAGATATGCCATTTGGTCCCTTGAATCCTTGCAAAACACAAGAGTGTCATCTGCAAAGAATAGATGAGAAATCTACACCTCTTCACCACTCCTACGGCAACCTAAACCTGAATAAGAAACCTCCGAAACAAATTTGTCAATCACACGTAAAGAACCTCCATTCCGAGAACAAACAAATACGAAGAAAGGGGGTCCCCTTGCCTCATTCCTCTAGTGCTCCTAAAAAATCCCTTTCGGCTTCCATTGACCAGGACAGGAGAAGGAGGGTGTGGATATACACCACTTGACCCAACTGACTCACTTATTACCAAACCCCATTCTTTGAAGAATCTTGGTGAGGAAATTCCAATTTATACAATCGTACGCTTTTTCAATATCCAATTTACACATAACCCATTTTTCCTTTTTCTTTAGCGCTGAGTCAATTATCTCATTAGCAATTAAAGGGTCATCCAAAATTTGTGTTCCCCCAACAAAGGCGTTTTGGGCTTTGTTGACCAGTTTCCCCATCAACCTTTTTAGTTTATTAGCCAGACTTTGCTAGTAGCTTATATAAACTTCCCACCAAACTAATAGGTATGAAATCCTTGAAGTCCTCAGCTCCCCCTTAAATCATAACAATGAAGGTGGTATTCAAGCTCCTCACAAATTTTCCAATCTCATGAAATCCCTGAACATTCTCAAAATGTCCGCCTTGATTGTCTCCCAACAAACCGCCAAACGCCGTTAAATCCATCTGGCCCTGGAGCCTTATCCCCATTCATTTCACATAAAGTTGAGAACACTTCTTCTTCTGAGAAAGGTTGTTCCAAATTGATGGCACCTAGCTCACTAGTTCTCGAGAGGGGCAAACCTTTAGGGTTAGCCTTCCAATCCCTAGGGTCCGAGAGGAGGCTCTTGAAAGCCGTGACCATATCCTGATTTAACGTTCCCTCCTCTATAGCCCATACTCCATTAATTCTTAGCTTAGAAAGACAATTCTGCCTTTTACGAGAATTTTCCATTCTATGGAAGTACCCAGTATTCCTATCCCCCTTCTTTTAGCCAAATTTTCCTAGATTTTTGCCTCCAATAAGTCTCCTCTATTAGAGACCAATGTATAAAGTATTCCAGAGCCACCACTTTCTCTTCCATTTCATCCGACGCCAAGAGTCTCTGTGTTTCAACAGCATCCCAATAAGCCACTTTCTCTAAAGTTGACTTTTTTCTCTCCTCCACCTTCCCAAAAACCTCTCTGTTCCAAATTCTGAGATTACCTTTTAGGTCCTTTAGTTTTTCCATCAGCACATAACTACCAGTCCCCCTCACTTCAATGTTGTGCCACCAACCATTTATCACATTCTTAAATCCCTTTGCCTTTAGCCACATGTTCTCAAACCTGAAAGGCGATGGTTCTCTAATTGAGCGGCCCCCTCTTTCTAGCAAAACCAGAAAGTGGTCTAATGTGGGTCTTGGAAGAAGACATTGCCTTGCACCTCCAAAGGATACATCCCAATTGTCAGTGACCAGGAATCTGTCCAAACGGGTCATCCTCTGGTTATTAAGACCCCCTTTCCATGTGAAAGGGCCCCCTGGGAGAGGAAGATCCTTCAACTCTATCTCATCAATGGCCTGGGAAAATCTTCTCATAGAACCCATGATTCTTCCTTCCCTATTCCTTGTTAGAATCTTGTAAGCAGCTTTGGTTTGACATGCGTCAAGATGTAACCCATGGTGAGAATCTAGGCCATGGACTTGATTCCACCAATAATTTGCTAAAGAATTGGAGCTACTCCACATTGCACTGAAGTCCTACTCATGGTCATAGTCAACATAGCCTAACAATAACGTTAGTTCTTTCAAATGAAGTGGGTAGCACAAGGTCTAGTATGCTCTGGTATACAATAGAATGGGAACACCATGCTCTGTACTTGTGGTGCTCTTTTCTTCATGCTCTAGTCCAAATCTTTGAAGGCTTCTTTAGTAGAAGAAATCAAAATGGTTTTCTTATCCAATAGAATGGAAACAGAGCATACTAGACCTATATCTACAATCCAATCCAATGAAATGGCCATATAACTAAGTAGAAGTACAATTTTATTCTCATTTTAGCGCTACTTACAACCCGGTATCACATTACCACTTATTCGGTTCAAGTCTTTTAAGGGTCAACAGTTATTCATCAAGTTTTGTAAGTGTCCACTAGCAAAGAGAACCCCCCAAAAAAAAAGGTAAAAGCATATTGGCCACGAAGAACTACAAAAATCGAAATGAAATCACCACATTGTGCCTCGCATGAGTGTTGTCCATTCACCATGGCGAAATATGCAAAGTGTTGCAGGTATACACAAAAATTATCCAAAATTAGCCTGAGCAATTCCGATGTTTCTTTTGAATACATACAACCTTACATCTTAAGATGATTATACTTCCTTGGGAAATTCAGGATTTCTATTCCACATGAGTTTACACGAGTAAAATCGATCCTATAACGAGGTTTTGCCCCCGAGAAGGAGCATAAATTTCAAGGTTTCTTTAATTCAATCAGCACAAATTTTAATTTCAAACTTCAATTTTTGTCACTTTTTTCTAACAACAAAATGAAGAAAATAGTAAATATCTCAATGAAGATGTATTAATAGCAAAGGATTTCATCAAGAGAGAGACCTGAGGAACATCTATGGGCTGATTGAGCTCCCCGGGCTTAATCTCCTCCATAGGCCCTTGATCTTTAGTCAACTTCACATATCGCGAATGAACAGCCCCCTCCGCCATCTGATCCGACACTGCTACAAGAACAGATCCATTACCCCACTATTTGGTTGCTCAGAAAATGAAAGAAAACTTCAAGAGTGAAACAACAAAATTCAAAGTTTTCTCAGATTTTCCTAAAATCAAAAGAGAAACGCACCGAAAAATCTGAGAAATCTTCACCGATTTCGGAGACACGACTCTAAATCTGGGGAGATTTCTCCTGTGTGACTCTGTCTAGTCGTCGACTCTTCCTCGCTCTCCACACCGTTTTATTGGCATTTCTACCTAAAGTTTGACTTTCGAGTTAAGTTTCTTCGGTGAATACAGAGGAATAAATTTGACCCGATTGGAGAGGACATTTCCAGATGTTACCGAAAAGAACATTTTGGGAAAATACACTCTAAATTCCTGGCTACTTTTTTTTTTCACCCGACCGGTATCGATCCATGGCGAGAGAGTACAAAGGATCAAGAAAAACTAACCTGCCGAACTGTTCAACTGGAGATGTAATCTACTCTATATATAAAATAAAATAAAAAATTTTCTTATATATAAAACTAATTTCTATCAATAATAAAATTAAAGAGATACATCCAATACACATTAAAGAGATAAATCCAATACATAATCAAAATCATACTTCATATAATAATAAAATTAGATAGCTAATAGTTTACATTAGATAATGGGACAGTACCCAAAAAGTGCTATTTTGAATCCTATTTAAGATAGATTTTGAGTGTTTTTTGCGTACTAATCATGTGAATTAAGTCAATTGACATGTGCAGGTCCACTTAGTACCACTGATTTTGTTTCGAGTTTGTTTTTGTAATTTTGCGTTTTGGGAGCCTCACTATAATTTCAAGTTTGGTGTCAGATCGCGCCGAATGTCGAGAATTTCATGATTTCATCAAGTCGAAATGAAGAAATATCAAGTGGAATTGATGAAAATGGAGGCCGAATTAATGTAGAGGCAATGCGTGGATTACAGATTTTCGCTTACGATTGCGAAAAATTTCACAAGGATCATAAAATTTTCTCAACCATAGCGAAATTTTTAATCCTCGCGAAATTTTCGCTATACATTTTTTTCTCGCTTATGATAGCGAAAATTCGCTATCATAGCTAAAGTTACTGCCAGATATAGATTAATTTTCAAGCATGCTGTATTTTCGCTTATGATAGCGAAATTCACTACATAAATAAATTCCTCCCCCCGTGTTTTGGGTTCCAAACGAATTTCATTTTGTATAATTTCATTTTGTCCTCATTGTAATCATATTTGCGATTTTTGGTATTTCACACATTTTGTTTGGCTATATAAGCCACCTATAGCTTTGTAACCCTAACTTTTATGGAAGCTGGAGCCCGCAGCCTTTAGTTTTAGGTTCCGCTTTTTCTTCTCTCTCGCTTCTTCTCTTATTTTCTTGGCTGCCAAACACCACCTTTGAGGATGACAACACTATGGGATGTCGGCTGCTTCAAAACCTTGAAGAGGTGGGCTGCTAGGTTGGTTAATGAGGTACTGCGTGGTCCTCGCTTTAAAAATGAAATGTATCGTGATTTATGGTTCCAAACTTTCCAAACTAGGGTTTAATGCTATTTAACGCCTTTCCTTTCGTCAATACTTGTCATGTTTTAAGGTTCAGCAGCATTCTTAATGGTAGATGCACCGACATTCTTAGATATCATCACGGTTCAACGAAACGGTGTTAAATGCTATGTTTTCAAACTCGATTGGAACATTAAATGCTCAAAGACATATGTTTGGACTCAAATAGGGAGGTTTTAAGGGTTAGTTTTTTAAAGCTAAACAAAGATCCGGCTTTGGCCATGACTATATGTCATTTGCCCTAATGCTGAAATAACCCGAGGACACCTTCATAACCCCATTTTACCAAGCTTGTGGGATCTAAGCCTTCAAGGTCACCATTTCACACTTCATTTAAGCTATTTCAGCTTAGCCCAAGACACCAACTCCCACACTTTGAATGCAAACCAAAATCCAAATAAAAGTCTCATCATTTTGAATCATGATAACCATTTGTGGAATGAAAACTCATTCCCGTGTTCGACTTAGGACCGCTATAACGCAGCAGCTGACTACAGCAAAGAGGGAGGAATATAGGAAACAAATTTTGTTGATTCCAGATCACCCTATTGTGGCACGAATCAATTAGATATCGACATCTCCATCTCGAAGCACTAAAGGCGAATTACTTGAACATCCACTGCGAATATCACTAGCTCCGAATATATCAACTCCTAAATCGTCACTATAAATTTTTTAAAAAATAACTCATTTAACTTTAAAATAAATAAATACATATAACAAAAATAAAATAAATACACAAATTTTAAAAAATTACCTTGGACGCCAATAATATTGAAAGTCTCAGTAAGCATAAGAACTGTATTATTCTGATTAATAATATTAAAAAAATATCAATAAAATAAAAAGTTAAAAAACTGTGTAGTTTTTTTAGAAACGGCGCCGCATGATCAAAGGAGGGAAAAAGCAAGAATCGTGCTAACCCACCGAACGGCCGTTACCAGCCTAATCAAGGTACGGCTTTGTCCCTATTTTTACTCTCCAAATTTTTCCTTGGCCCCTGTTTTTTCGATTGACCAAACGGCCGGTCCAAATTTTTAAATTAACCTCGTTTTTTTTCTCTCTTTTGACATCCTGCTCAGATCTTACTATACTAAGAGCCTATATCTCGTCCAATAACCGTTATTTCGGACTTTTTTTTTATTTTAACATTTATTCACTTTGACATGTAACCTATTTCGAACTACTTAAAATAGCTATTTTATGAATAAAATAGAAAAAATGCTTATTACATATAGTGAAATAATGTTTCCCTTGAATTATCTAAAATACTCTTCTCCTCCAACTCTATTTCGTTTTATTCTTCCCACTCACAATCAGCCTACTTTTACTATTAATTAATTTTATAAAATAATCTCATTGTTTCATTATTTTTGAAAGTTTGCTTATTTAAAACAGCTCTATTAAGGTCACACATGCATTCTAAAATGTCGTCCTGTTTCTATGACATTGTAATCCTGTTCGAAATGGAATCCAAGAGTGGTGGAAGTATACAGGGGTTGGAGGGCATGGGAGAAGTTTCGTCTAGTGGATGAGGATGCATGGGGGATGGAAGTGGTTGTAGAGGCTGTTGAAACTGTCAAAATACTAGATAACAAAAAAATACGAAAAGAGATTTTGGAAAAGTTCTTTCCTTAATTCCGTTAGTATCTGTCATATATATAGTCTCTCAAATTATCTAATTTTTAGCATCTATACATGGTAACTAACATATTCCTAATCTTTACCATCTATACATGGTAAGATAATATATACAGTTAATAATAGAGTCCGAAATTGCATAAACTCCTAAAATTGTATATGATAACACCTTAAATTGATGCTAGTAAGTCATCAAATAACACTTGCTAACAAGAAATTGATGTCGCCGCCAAGTCGAGCTTCGTAGTCATAACTACTTAGAGACTGGAAGATGGCGAGGAAGAGATATCACTGACTCTTCAAAGTGTCTAGAAATAGAATGACAATCAACTTCAATGTGCTCAGCGCTCACTTTAAAACTAGGATTGGTGGCAACCAATAGCACTAGTGTCGCATGAAGAGAGGCAGAAGTAGGTCCAGGAACCTAAGCTCTCAAGGAGACCACGTGAGCCATACAATTCCTGCACGCGCAGACATGACACGAGCATCACTCCCCGCAGAGGATTTAGAAACATGATCTTGTTTCTTACATGCACCTCCGAAAGTGTGCATCACTAAAAGCATACACCAACCTATAAGTAGATGGCGTGTCCAGGACACCTGCTTGATGTCATACGACGACTGCAGTTGAAAGGAGGTGTCCGGTAGGAAAAAACAGCCCACGAGTAGGTGATCCTTGAAGATAGCGGATGTGAACTGCGGCAAGATGGAATACCAAGGAGAAGACATAAATTAGTGACTGATGAAAACGGCGTAGGAGATATTAAGTTGGCGATTGGTCAATCAGATAAGACTCGACTGGCGTGATAGAAGTGGGTTCATCAGAAGGTCCCTTCATCTTTCTGTATTTACATTTGCAACTACTTAGGAGTATCAGCGGAAGAGTATCCTCCAGGCAGATTAGAAAGTGATAAGATCTTGAATATATATGTTGTAGTTCTGAAAGACCATGGATCGATAGTGACTTCTAATCTAAAGTATGTATTGGCCGAATCTTTCATATGGAAAGTTGCATGTAACAGTTATTGAAGCTTAGTAATCAAACCACAGTCAGTGCCAGTAATGATAATATCATCCATGAACCAAGAAGGTAACTATGCAGCGTAAATGTGAAAGGAAGAGAGAAGAATCGTGATGACTTTATGTAAAAGTGAGAGGAAAGAAGTGTCTTGTGAAACTTCTCAAACCAGCGTGGGCCTTGCGCCCAAACCAAAATCTGAACGCTGAAGACTTTGACATCATGAGGGAGAGTAGTCATACTAGAGGAAGCTTCATGTAAATCTCCTCTAGAGATCACCATGAAGAAAAACATTCTTCACATCCTTTGATGTAGTCGCCATGTGTGGCGACAATAGCTAGATGGTTCGAGCCAGGTGGTCATTTTGGCAGGGGGCAAATGTCTCCTCATAATCAACTATATTCCTGCTTGGCTACCCGGAGAGTACAAAGCGGAAGAGCTTTGTGAATCAAAGGCCTATCGAGCAGAGTTTGAGAAAAAACTCATTTCACTCCCAATAGGTTTGACTAGGAGAATGAGAACAATATCCCCAATACGATTCTCCTCGAGTACTTGAAGTTAAGCGTTTGCAATTTGCCAACACTCATGTTCATGTTTCATTTTGTAGCAAGAGGAATGGAAATAGTGGATAAAGTAGTGAAAGAGAGACGGGAGAGAAGAAACCCTTTTAATTAGGACATCGAACAAGAGAACACCACAGGTACGTCGGGTTTGCAGATGGAACAGTCATGAACAGAAATCCACAAAGACAAGAAAAATTGTTGGACGGACCAAGTCAGAACACGGGCTCACGATACCATGTCAAAATACTAGATATGAAAAATCTGAAGAATGTTTTGGAAGAGTTCTTTCCTTGATTAAATAATTATCATATACATATAATTATAATTATATATAGTCTTTAGCATCAGCCATGTAACTAACAGTTATGATGTAGCATCTGTCATACATGTACTTCATAATCTTCAGTTCTTTAAATATTTTAATAAGTATAAGTACACGATGTTCTTACCTTATGATACGGTAGCTTGATAAAGTTAGTGATCATTCCCAGTTGGGTGGGTTCTGGAAAGTAATTATATCAATTCAGTACTAATTAAAATTATCAAATATGGAATGATCATGTGGTTTCTTTTTAATTTTGCATAATATTGTTTTAATTAGATTCAGTAACATTAAGGGGCTGTTAAATAATTTGGCGGGGGTCCACAGGTTTTAAAGCCTCTGACACGTTATCTGCGGCCCCATCGAGAGAGAGCGAATCGTTCTTGAGGTTTTGAATGAAGCCGATCTAGCCTCATTGCCGAAACACATTTTGCGCGTGTCTAGTTGTGGATTCAGGTATGTCTTCTACAATGTTGGCTTTATTTGATCTTTGATTAGCATGATTCTAGGGGTTATGTGGTTTATTACGTATTTGGTGTAACGGTAACAAAATCACATCTATAATGTTTATTCTTATTGTATTTAATCAGCAAGTGGTATCGGAGCGGATCGTCTTGTCGTTTGATTAATAAGTTAGTATTATGGTCATCAATTTAATCATACCAGATTTTCAAAATATATATATATTTTAGAGACCAATTTATCTGAATTCAATAATTTTGTTTTTTGGTTGAAATCGATGTATGGGTTTGACACATAATGTGTTTTTGGGTTGCTTTGAGTGAGATTGGCATGATTATTATGGTTAAAATCTGGTATATTAGGAATTAAACCCATGAATGCGAATCTGGAAATTTTTTTTTTTGCCCAAAATTGGCATCGAGAGTTTGTTCCCGATAAAGAGCGAAAAACCCAGCAGATTGTCGACGGGGGCCCGGCGAAGCAGCGGGAAGTTATCGGTCAAAGTTAACGCTCGGTCCGCGTCGTAAGGTTGAAGACGATTCAAACGTTATGTCGTTTGGATTGCAGTGCTGACGTCATGATTATCATTATTATTATTTTCATAACGTCTTTTCATTAAAGTAATTAATTAATTACTAATTGAAGTTATCGCAATTATTTCATAGCGTCAATTGATTACATTATTATTTTCATAACGTCTAATTGAATTATCATTATTTCCATAGTCTAATTCAATTATGATGAGTATGATATGTTTATTTATTTCAGAATTAATTTTTAAATTAATATATTGCAAGTAACATGCGGTAATTTTATAATAAATGAACTTTCTATATCTATGCTAAAGTAGTCGGCGAAGGATGATTATTTTATGCAGTCTTAAGGGTAAATAATAGTCTAAATGTGAGTTAAATAAAGTTTTTAACATGCAAACATTATGTCGGTCAAAGAAAGGCATAATGTTTGCCGTTATATTATTGTCTACATTTAGTGCTATAGTGAGTGCAGATTTTCAAAATTGTTTTTACGTCCCAAGACTAAATACAATGTGTGCTTAGTATCTTATTAAGGGCCCAGCATGTATATATATTTTGTGCTAATATATGCGTGTGTAGTGATAATGTGGCGTTTGTGTTTATTTTCAGTATCTACTATATGCGCTATTTACCTTGTCACTCGGTAGCAATTCTAAACAACAACTTTGTTAGTTCTGAAGTTAATTTGGCTGAGTCTTAGGGTGACACTTGGTGGATAAATCTGGGGAGCCACTACTCACATAAGTGTCATACGGGGCTTGCCACTCGGCCGGCGCGGTCTTAGTGATGTGAAGATACATCTATACGGGAAATGGTAAGAAAGCTCAAGTACAAGCTATTGGGACATTTCAGCTTATGTTAGACTCTGGTTTTATTTTAATTTTGGAAAACACATTTGTTAATATAGTCATTTTAGACGGAATTTGATTCTGTTTCATGTTTGGATAAAATCTGGTTTATCTTTGTTCATTTGGAAATGAAACATTTAGTCTTTTCCAAAATTCACAGGGTGTGGAACTGGTAGTCTAATTGATGAGCTATATAATTAAATAACCACAAAGTCGATACAAATTTAATAATAGATAATATTATTGGATAAAGCGCAAATTAAATAATGAAATCCTCGATGTTATAGCATAAGCATATGGGACATATTGAAACAACGAATTGAAGGCTAATAACTCAAGAGTGTGATTCCCTTGACATATCAAATTTTTGACATATGTGAGTTAAATTAAAGGGAAAATGACTGAAAAGACGGGTGCGAATCGATTAGTAACGTCTTAGAGTTGATACCTATCTGGATATATGTGGACCATTCCTACTGACTTCTTGGAATGACACACATGCTATCCATATAAGCAGATTACTCACGATATAGTTTATTTGTACACAATACATGAAAAGGCACAAGCCCTAGAAATTCCAAGAATTTTCAAGCTGAGGTTGAAAATCGGCTAAGCGAAAATTAAAGCGGAATCCAAATCGTAGTGGAGATATTACGGTAGATATGATGGATCGGTGAACAACGACCGGGGCCTTTTGCAAATACCTTCACGAGATGCGGTATTATGCCTCCAATACTGCATGCACCGGAACTCCGTTAAATGAATTGTAGTTGAGCGCAATAGAACCACAAGACATGAGTAAGAAGTATGATTAGTCATTCTTCTCTACCTAATTCATTATGGGGTGAAGCATTAAAGACCGCGGTTATATACTCAATGAGTTCCCGAGTAAAGCGGTTAAACGAAACCAGTATGAGTTATGGATGGGTGAAACCTAGTATTAGACATGCGCGTTTGGGGTTGTCAATTTGAAATGAGCCTTATAGGTGATGAAGCGGACTCGAGGGTGTTAAATTTGTTATTTTATGGGATACCTGAGAGTCTAAAGGGTATAGGTTTTATGACCCTTCAATGGGGTCTAGCCTTCTTTGGGGCGGGTAATGCCAAGTTTATTGAGGATAATTAAGGGCACTCAAGTTAAGGAGGTCATTTTTGAGGAGGAGTATGTAAATACTCAAACCCACAGCTACTATTGAAATTTATTGGTATGATCAATTTACCCATTCCTATTATTTATTGCCCAGTGTTTAGTAAATAATGATGACATTCTGTGCAACTTCAATACAATTGGAGGCTCCACCCACTAGATTTGAGGAACCACATCAGAAATAGTGGAAGAACCTCAACAGCCTCAACTGAAGGAAGTGCCGTGGGCAGTCCACTAGAGAAAGGGAAAAAAGAGCAATTTCGGATGATTATGTAGTCTTTCTTGAGGGCATGAGTTTGATACGGGATTGGAGGGCGATCTCGTGCATCGATCAAGCCAAGCGGTCGCAGGTGAGAAAAGTGGATTGCGGCTATGCAAGAAATGAAGTCATGAAAGATAATGGCGTTTGGGATCTCCGTGAATTACCTAAGGTATAAAACGATTGGTTGTAAATGGATATTGAAAACCAAGCGGGATTAGCGATGTCGAGAGATATAAGGCACGCTGATGGCGAGGAACTACACGGCATAGATTATAAGGGAGACATTTCGCGGTTTGACGAAGACTCATTCGAATTATAATGGCATGCGGCTCATTGTGATCTGAAGTGCACGAATGGGCGGCGTCAGAGCGACCGCCGATGGAACATTGATGAAACTATATACATGGTCTGACAGAGAACTTTGAGTTAGGAAACCCAAAGCACCTAGTATGTAGACTCAAGAAGTCCATTTATGGTTTAAAGCAAGCATCCCGTCAATGGTAGCGGAAATTTGATAAGGTGATTTCTTCATATGGTTTCAAGGAGAACTTTGATCGGTGCATATATCTTAAGTTCGGTGGGAGCAAGTTTGTTATATTGGTGCTCACATGTGGATGACGATACGCTGAAACAATGATGTAGGTCTATTGCATGACACCCAAAGGTTCTTATCCAGTCATTTTAGGAAATAGAAAGACAGTGATGCATCCTTATGGCTGGGTATACAAATCCAGTAGGGATCGATTCGAGATGTATAGTTGGCTTATCTCAAAGGCCTATATGTTAAAAGTTGCTTGAAAGTTTATGTAGAATTATTTTTGGGTGATACACACAGCTAGCAGGAGTGATAAATTCAGCTTAGGTCAATGCCCCAAAATTGAACGAGAGAAAGAAATGGAGAACTTCACATACTATTACAACATTAGGAGTCTTATGTATGCTGAAGTGTGTACGCGTCGGATATAGCGTACATTGTGGGAATGTTCTAGAGCGAGATATCTCGATAATCACGGTATGGATCCTTTGGAGCGATTAAGCAGTGATAGGGTATCTTCGAAAGACAAGGATCGTATGCTCACATCGGCCCGATCCAATCATCTGGAGGTTATTGGGTACTCGGATGCAGACTTTGCAGGATGTCAAGATAGCAGGAAATCGACCGCAAGCTACATCTTCATGTTGGCGGGAGGGGCTATTTCATGGAAAAGTGTCAAACAGACACTAGTAGCCTCTTCAACCATGGAAGCTGAATTTATAGCCTGCTTCGAGGCATCTAATCAAGGAATATGGCTGCGAAACTTTATCACGGGACTTGATTGTGAAGGCATTGGCAGCACTTGAGTTAGTGTGATAATAAAAGCTGCAGAGTTATATTCTAAAAACAATCGGAGTTCATCAAAATCAAAGCACATTGACATTAAGTTTCTGGTTGTAAAAGAAAGAGTTCAGAGTGGTCAAGTGTCAATTGAGCATATTAGTACGAACTCCATGATTGCAGACCCACTCACCAGAGGCTTGCCACCTAGGGTGTTTCATGAGCATGTTGCTCAGATGGGTGTTACTTAGTCTAGACGATATAGGAAGATGAGTGGGAGTTCATTTGGTTTTATGCGTAATTATGTGATTGACAAGCTATAGTTATTTCATTTATATGCGCACATGCTATGATTATTTAATGCATTTATGTTATGTTTAAATTACCTTCTGTTGTGATGTCATGATTTTCTCTTCTTTGTTGTTTAGCATGTGGTATTTGAAAATATGATACTAGACTCATTTGAGTCATAAAGAGGACCTTTTTGGAGATAGGCATACTATAGATCACATTTATGTAATCTCCAAGCCACACTCCTATATTTGATCTATGTCATTGATTGTCTTTGTTTGTTGACAAGATAGGTCTCGTTACGCATGAATGTAATAAGTAGCTTTGATCCCATTCTAATTACAATTAATGGACGGTGTTTAAAGTATTTATGTGATTGGACAGTGTATAGTTGCGCGCAACTTTAGTATTCAATCATGTACATATTCGGTAACACTTGTAGCCAAGTGGGAGATTGTTAGATTTCCTTTTAGTGGGCTGACAAGTGTTAAATTTTTAGTTTATGATTGTCTTGTCTGTCGATGGCTTAATAGTTAGTGATCTATTCCCAATTGGTGGGTTCACGAAATAATTATATAATTATTTCATTAATTATAGTATGGAATTAATGTGTGGTTTCCACTGTTTGCCCTTAATGTTGTTTTGATGGGTCAATAACATTAAGGGGCTATTAAGTAATTTGAGCGGGGGTCCCTGGGTTTAAAACCTACAACACGTTATCTGTAGCCCCATCGAGAGAGAACGAATCATTGCTTAGGTTTTACAATCCAGAAGACAAACCCTAGCCTCCATACTTGAGAGAGAGCTTCTGTTACTGCATTGTCTAATTGCAATGGATTCAAGTATGTCTTCTACAATATTGGCTTATTTGATCTTTGATTAGTATGCATGATTCTAGGGTTATGTGGTTTTATTAAGCGTATTTGAATTATACTTGATCAACAAAAATCACATCTATGTGTTTATTCTTGTGTATTTAATCTAACAACAAATTCCTAATCTTTAGCATTTATACATGGTAAGATAATATATACAACTAATAATAGAGTCCCAAATTGCATAAACTCCTAAAATTGTATATGGTAACAGAAACTACAACATTAACTTCTAAATCAAGTGACTTGCAATATTGCTAGAAAACTTATGTTTTCAGTTTGGGTTTTTTTTTGGTCATTTTACTCTCTTTATTATATATATTGTATCCTTTCACCCTAATAGTCATAGATTAGATGATATCTGTTTGAGATTTTTTTTGCCTCCCTTTCTTTTTTTTTCTCTCACCTTTTCTTTTTTTCTCTCACATGATATCAAAGCCACCAAAAAAAGAAAAAAGCCCTTTATCGAACTCTGCAAGCCATTGTGAAGGGAAAGACCAAGTGAAGTGCTTAATTGCTTTGAATATTGTGACCTACAAGAGTTCGATCGTCTTCCAACCTATATCGTGTAGTTGTTCAACTCCAGCAGGGTATATAATATCTTCACACATGGCTTTCAATTTTGACGATAGTTTTCTTTTTTTCCTTCCTTTTTGATAATGTGGTGTGGTGTCTCAATAATTGTCTCTCTATTGTGTATGGAGTTTTTTTGGGATCATGCTTTGGATTGCCCACTTTGGAATAGATACGGCATAGGTGCTTAGCATGTGCACTAGTGTTTGTTTGGGTGCAATTTTGTGTGCATAATACCTTGAGTATAAAAAAATTGCTTTGTTGGTGGTTATATTATTACTGTGAATATGTCGAACCTGAATGCTACTATTGGATCTATCACATATGTAAAATTAAATGGTGATAATTACTTATTGTGGGCAAATGGAGTGTACACTTATTTAATTGGACAAAATAAGCAGAAATATTTGACTGAAGCTTCTCCATTCTCTATTGATGCCAATTATGCAAAATGGATTCAAGACGAAGCACAAATAAGAAGTTTGATTTGGCATTCTATTGAGTCCCCCATTTTAGGCATAGTTACGCACTATAAATCTACAAAAGGTCTATGGGTTGCCTTGAATTTGAGATATGGGCAAGCTAAAAATAATTCTCATGTGTGTTAGCTATATAGACAATTGTTTGATTGCATGCAAAGTGGACGTTCCTTACTTGACCATTTTGTTGAGTTGGATTCATCATGTGGAGTCAGTTGACTACCTTGCAACCACTTACCACTAAGATTAATGAGCTCACAGATCAAAGAAATATGTTGAGGACAATGAAGTTCTTGTCTAGCCTGGATTCTGCATATACTACAAAAAAGAAGGTTTTTAGTGACGACTATTTAGTCACGATCACAAAATACCGTCAATAAATATGATTATTTGTCATGGCCATCGTAAACTGTCACCTAAAATATTTTATGGGAATTTTAGTCATGGTTTTATTGGAAACCATGACTATACTTATAAACTAATGGCGCGAATCGTTTAGTCACTGTTTTTCTCGAAACCGTGACTACAATATGTCACTTTTGGACATGGTCTCAAATAAAATCGTGACCAACTCTATAAGTTAGCATGTATTGGTCACGATTTTATTAAAACCGTGACCAATTGTATAATGAGTGACTTTTGATCACCGTGACCAAATCTATAAGGTAGCTAGTTTTGGTCACGGTTTTATTTAAAACCGTGACCAAATGTATAATGAATGATTTTTTGTCATGGTTTTATGTAAAATCGTGACCAAATATATAAGTAGCTAACTTTGGTCACGATTTTATTTCAAATGTATAAGTAGCTAGTTTTGGTCACGATTTTAATAAATCGTGACCAAATGTATAATGAGTAACTTTTGGTATAAGTTAGTTAGTTTTTTACTTTAACTATATGTAAAATTTAATTGAGGAAAAGTTTGACACTAATAATTTAGTCAGACACATACATACATATATATTAAACTAATTAGTTAAAAATTTACCTTGACTTTTTATTAAAATTTTTAAAGGAAAACACTTTTCCTATATAGATTATAAAAATTAAAGCTTTTATATTATATGTGTGACGCCCCAAAATCGGGGGTCCCATTGACTACCCGTTAACCTGCGAAAAATCTATACATCTCGTATTACGAGACCCATACCTGAGTAAAAAGGACCACTTGGGCCCCTGTATCAACACTCATCAAACATATACCCAACTATATTCCAATAGTCCAAGAGTTGTTTCATTACTCTTAATACAAATACATATTAAAATCTACAATTTTAATACATATTAAACCAAAAACCATCAAAGCCATAACCCGACTTTCTTCAAAATCAGACTCTAAGATGAGCCGTCCTCTCGAGCACCTCCTGTACCTGAAATAATATATTCCCTCGACAGGGTGAGCTATCGCCCAGTAGTGGAATCACCCTAAATGGGTTACTCCCTACCTAAGTGCATATGCAATGACCTAATTTAAACATACACTCATATAACACATGCGAATATATCATGTACATATTTACATAATTTAATTCACATAAACATGTTATATAAATTATCAACCCATTACACTAAAAATTAGCTCGCATTGGCTAATTAACAAACACGAGCAATTCGATTTAGATTACTTTCGACCAAACCGTTTTACTTGGAAATATTTTGTGAATCTTATTAAATGTGAGCAGTGAAGCCTTAGGATTCTGTTACTTTTAATCTACAAATCATCGGTTTCCTTTTGTAAGCCCGAAATCCATGGCCATTTCAGCCTCATACACATCAAGGCATGATTTGTGCCATCAATACCCCGAAATGCCCAAACGGCCCCTACAACTGCCACGGGCTGTGCGAACGAGGCTCAAGAAATTCTAACATTTGGTTCCCAGTTTGGGGCAGATCTTGGCCCCTCACGGCCTCAGATCCGCTGTCATTCACAAACACTTAAAGCAAAGTGTAACTCAGTAGGATAAAACCCTGCCTCCACGAAGTTTGTCGAAACTCCTCAAAATGCAGTGCCACGAAGCCCTGGCCTACGATGAACCGCTTTCCTTCTTATCCGTAATTTCGTGGGGTGGATCGCTAGAAACCTAGAGAAGTCACACTCTCTCGCTTAAAATATAAAAACCTAACTCTACCTTAAGTGTTTGCTTTTTTTTCCCTCCATTTCTATTTTCTTTTAATGGAGAAGATAGCTTTATTGCTATTTAGATCGAATTTATCGTTTAAACAAATTCTATAATGCTGATCATGTCCCTAAACTTGGATTTTCGACATTTAGCCCATTTATCTCGGCCAGGTAAGTTTTGGTATCTCTCTACTCATGCAGTGTGCCTTCACATGAGTCACGTGTTATAGAGTGACTTTTTGTCACATCACATATCGTTTACGGCACCTGAGGACTCGGTGCTTGAAAACCGTGCAAATTACATTTGTCTCGGGTCGTGAGGTCGACGTGTTAGCTAGATTTCTGAGGCGATTCGCGGTGAAATCCGGCCGTCGTCAGTTTAGAAAAATTTTGGGTTTTTACCGAAATTACGATTTTGCCATTTTTCCAGAAATTGGAATTTTCTCAAGTCTTACAATATGCAAAAAAAAATTGCAATGACGAAAATATTGGTACTTGGATTTAGATAATTATGAAAATATTTTATTACATGACTATATAATTTATAGAAAAATTTTGATTTCAACATTAATGGTTTTGGGATATACATATGTATTTGGATTACAAGCAATTTGTTTGTACATTCACAAATAATAGTTATTAAATTGAGAGGAATATTTTAAATAACATTTAAAAAATAATAATATTTCAAATTAATATAAGAAAAAGAAATTTTAGTTTTTTAAATTAAGTAATATGTTTATTTATTTAAATAGTTTATATTTAGTGTATGATGACTTGAATTCTATTTAGTTTTGTTTTGAAAGTTCATGGTGTGACATATATGGTGAAGTTATAAGTATAATATTTTTTTAGGGGGTCAGTCGTTGGATAGAAAGTGAAGGGATCGGGTAAAGGTGAAGTTATAATTATGAGATTTTTTGGGGGGTCAGTGGTGGAATAGCGGAGGGATCGAGCTGGTATGGACCTTTTAATTTTTTATTATAAAAAATTTATACAAATTTATAGATATTAATTAAAAATGAAATATTAGATGTTGCTTTAAAATCCTTATAACTTAAACTTACATAAATACACAATTTTTTTCCTTTCTCAATAATTTTATTTCTACTAATATGGTTCATTATTTTCTAACAATAATTATTTTCCCCAAATGCTCTTAATTGGCCGAGAATTTTAATAGTGTTTGCTTATGTGCTCTTTTAAGCATGTCCTAAAGAATTTCACTTGAATACGATTAAAAGAATATTCTAGGTACGTACTTGAGAAACACTATTGATATTGGTCTTTAGTATCCAAAATGTGATAATTCTGAATTGATATGCTATTTAGATGCCAACTTTGGTGGTTGCAAAATTGATAGAAAAAATATTAGTACATATTCTCATGTGAATATTATATTATCGTCGGGTTAGGATGTGCACAAGCACTTTGAAAGAAACAAACTCTTAGTGACTTTGGCTTAACATATTCTTATGTTTCCATAAAATGTGACAACTCAAGTGCCATTAGTCTTAGTACAACACTCTAGGACTAAGCATTTAGAATTCAGACATCATGTTCTTACATAGATAATGCACAAAGTGATTATTTCCTTGTTAGAACCGAAGACCAACTTGCGGACATTCTCACCAAACCCCTTAACGAGGAACATTTTGTTAACATTCGAATGCAATTAGGGTTATTACCTTGTAATTTTGTGATTAAAATTAAGTATCTCAACCATAGGAAAATCACTTGAATATCTTAGGGGAGGTTTAGAAATAGAATTGCAGAAGATTTCTACCAAATGGTCGACTGGTTTATATCGACCGGTTGAAACCGATTGATCGGTTTATATCGACCGATTCTTCGACAAAAACGACTATAAATTCCCATTTCTCATGCCTCTCCTCATTCTGCTCTCATTCTCCTTCCTCTCTCTATCCAAAACCCTAGAAACCTAATTTCTTACCGTAGATCTTCACATTTGGGCTGCAAGACTCCGATTTTTGGACTTTATAGCTCATATTCTCCACAGCGAGGGTTTCAATATTCATTTTTCTCTCTACAAGACCGATTTTCTACATCTTTGGCAAGTTTTCTCCCTTTCTTCTTGTTCTATTCCACTCGTTCTCTATTTGGGTATATCTTGTTGGTATTTTTCCCACTGTGTTGTTATTTTAGTTAGGAGATAATTAGGGTCTATTTGAGACCTAACCTAAGGATTTGGGAAATTACTAGAAATTGCTAAGAATAAGTTTTAACTCTAGCTCAAAACTGTTTTGGGTATTGGATAATAAGCTCAAATTTGGTATTGGGTTTTAGACCTCTATTTGACTTGTTATAAGGCTAGACTGATTTTTGGTCCTCCCTGTGCATTTTTGGGTCTACTACCTGCTTGAGCAGTTGTAGGGTTGTGTTCTGTTTTCGACTTGTTATAAGGCTAGACTGATTTTTATCCTCCCTGTGCATTTTTGGGTCTACTACTTGCTTGGGCAGCTGTCGAGTTGTGTTATGTTTTCGACTTGTTATAAGGCTAGACCGATTTTTTGTCCTCCCCTGTGCATTTTTGGGTCTACCTGCTTGGGCAATTGTCGGGTTGTGTTGGCGTCCACTAGCTCATCTTCTCCGCGATTAGAATTTCGATTTGTGCTCTCTCTATTGAAAGAGCATATTTTTCTTCATTTTGGTAAGTTTTCTCCTTCCCTTCTTATTCCATTCCAATTGTTCTTTAGTTGGGTATGTCTTGCATGCTTAGTGTTTTCCCCACTGATTTGCTATTTTGGTTTAATTGTTTATGTGATTTTGGAATTTTGGAATTGTTTTTCCTGTTATTTAAGAGTTATAGCATATGTGATTTATGCTTCAAAATGTTATAAAAGTACTATGCATTTGTGCTAAGTATATGATGCATTATAAGTCCTTACATGTTAGTAATTTCTTTGTATAAATTTTTGGATATGTTATTCTCATGGTGTGTTTTTATGTAATTATTTCTAATATTGTTTGTTATTCGTTTTACATGAGTAAACAAATTCTACCGATTTAGTAAATACAGAAATTTCGTTCAAGCATCCTTATATGATAGTTGTCTCTTTGATCATATACTGAAAACATATAAGTTGAAAAAGTATGGATATGATTATTTATTTTGGTCATACTCGAGTTTTCAACTTGGATGTTTTTGCATATGATTGGTGAAATTGTCCCCGTGATGTTTGAATTTATGCGTTGGACGGTTTGAAATACATAACATCTATGAAATCACACGCTTATGCTTTATCATTTTGATAAATTTCAACAGTAATTCTGTGTACTTGGAGAACTGTAGGGAAATGCTGCCGAAATTTCTTTAGAATGAAACTAAGATTGTTGATGATTGATTCATAGGAATTATGTATTTCTAAATGGGATAGAAACCACTATCTAATATAGGAGTTTGAGATGATATATATAAAACATATCACATTCATTACAAGTCGATAGGAAGATTCATTGTTACGTGATTGAATGATTTAATTTGCAAAGATATGAGAAAAATGTCAATAGATAAGAGTTGGATGCAAAAGTCAAGAGTAAGCAATGAATATGAGATAGGAGTCTCATAGTTCTTAGACTTTGCCTTTAATAATGCACTGAGAAAAGAAAAGCTCCCATGTCCTTGCATTTGTTTCAATAATTATCTATAGCAAAAGCGAGAAACTATATATGACTATTTGTTAGACAATGAGATAGCTAGAAATTATGTGCGATGGTTGATGCATGGGGAATATGAGTTTTATGAACCTACAAATACTGGCAATAGTGGCACTAATGAGTTTGATATGCATGATGAGATGGAAGAAATGTTAAATGATGCATTCGGGTCTTCGATGCCGGCGAGGAATGCGAAGAATCGGATGTTCATGAGGAGTTGAATCGTCTAGAATGAGAATGCGAAACAAATTTTATATTGTTGAGAGAAGTTGAGCATTAATTATATCGAGGGTGTAAAAATTTACAAAGTTGTCTTTTATCATAAAATTTATTTCATATGAAGTGTCTTAATGGATGGAAGCGATAGGTCATTTACAATGTTACTTGAATTGTTGAAGGAGGCAGCTTCCCGAGAGGGGTGATGCATTGCCAAGCGGTATTACGAAACAAAAAGTGCTTTCCGTGACCTTGGCTCCCCATTATATTGGAATTGATGTCTACCTCGGTGTATGTTGTATTCAAAAGAGCATGCAAATACGAATGGAGTGTGTGTGTGGTGTCTCTAGATGCTGGAAATAAGTGATGTTCATCTACGGATGAGTTGTCAGTCATGAAAGAAAAAATTCTTAGATGTGCGTTATGTCACGAGGCGACTTCTCACATGAAATGGCATGTTGATGGTTGCATGAAAGGTGAGATGATGAGGCATCCAGTAGACTCTTTAGCTTGGAAAAACTTTGATAAGGTACACCCTTCATTTGCACAAGAACCTTGAAATGTTAGGCTCGGTTTAGCAAGTGATAGGTTCAATCCTTTAGGAAATATGTCAATTTCATACAGCATGTGGCCGTGGTTCTTATTCCATATAACTTACCACATTGGATGTGTATGAAGCAAACATTCTTCATGTTATCACTTCTTATTCTTGGTCCAACTACACCTGGGAATGACATTGATATATACTTACATCCATTAATAGATGAGTTGAATGAGTTATGAGAGGTTGGGGTTGAAACATATGATGCTTCAACAAAACAACATTTATGTATGCATGCAACTATATTATGGACTATCAATTATTTTCCTGCATATGCAAATCTTTATGGTTAGAGTACTAAAGGGTAATTTGCTTGTTCTATTTGTAATAAGGATTGTTTGTTATATCGATTACAAAATAGACATAAATGGTGCTACATGGGTCATCGTCGATTTTTACTGATCGATCATAAATTTTGACGTGATAAAAGGTCATTTGATGAAAATGAGGAGCATAGAACAACACCCAAACAATTGTCTGCGGAAGATGTTCTACATCAACTAGATGGAATGGAACATGTATTTTAGGGGAAGGCGTTAAAAAAACAAGATGTTGAGCGAAAGAAAAAGGAACATGCTAAACTTGACCTGCTGAATGAAAAAAAAACATTTTTCCCGATTTCCATATTGGGAAAACCCTTATTACCTAGCGATCGCAATTTGGATGTAATGCATATTGAAAAGAATATATGAGATAGTATAGTTGGCACCTTGTTGAGTATTTATGGTAAATCGAAGAACAACATGAATAGTCGTGTTGACTTGCAAGCTAAGGGTATTAGAGATCAACTTCACCCTATAGAAAGAGGAAATATGATTATATTATGCAATGCATATATTCACTAACCGAAAGAAAAAAGAAATTCGGTAAATTTTTAAAAGTGAAGGTTTCGGATGGTTATGCTTCTAACATCTCTTGATTATCTGAAATTGAATGAACAAAGATTTGAATTAAAATCCTATGGTGTCATGTTCTCATGCGACAACTCCTTCTTTCTTGCGATTCATGGGTTCAGCCAAAATATTTGTCTTTGCTATAGTTGAATTATGTATTTTCTTCAAACAATTGTGTTCTAAAGTGTTAAAGATTGATCAATTAGAGCATCTTCAGAATGACATAATAGTCGCACTTTGCAAATTGAAAAGAATATTTCCTCCATCATTTTTTGATGTTATGGTACATTTACCTGTTCATCTTGTAAATGAGGCAAAGGTCACTAGACCAATGCAATATCGATGGATGTATCCTATTGAGCGGTATGTTCTCATTCAATATATATATATATATATATATATATATATATATATATATATATATATAATGAGTTTCATATAGTTCATGAAACAAATCTATTGTGTTATGGATTGACAAGTATTTATGCACATTAAAGTCTTATGTGCGTAATATGAGTCGTCCAGAAGGTTCTATTATAGAGGGGTACATAGAAGAAGAATGTGCAACCTTTTGTTCAAGATATTTGCATGATGTTGAAACAAAACATGATCGTGAAGAAATGAATTATGTCATTGCAAATAACATAACAAATGAAGGGTTAAGCATTTTCAAATGCATGGGACGTACAATAAGAAAATCAACATCTCGTGTTCTTAAGATAGAAGAGTGGTCTCAAGCACATTTATATGTGCTAAGTAATTGTGAGGAAGTGACACCATTTATTGAGTAAGATGATTGTTTGAATAAAATTTTATTTCAATTCTCATGCAAAAATGTAATTTTAGTCTTTATGAACATCATAATTACAAATCTTTATTTTTGAGCCTGAAGCAATCTATTAGGGCTAAGCCTCGTATTCGTGCACAAGATGTAGATTTGATTCACACAAAAGAATTCATTAGTTGATTTGAAGAACGTGTGAGTACATTCACTATATACATTTTCATATTATCTAATAAACATGTATGCTTTATAATCTTATATTTGAATCGATAGGTTATACAAATGCGACATGAAGGTGTCGTTTTTAAACACAAACTATCATTGTCTCATGGACTAAGTACATTAGTTACATGTTATAAAAGATACTTCATTAATGGGTTCAAATTCCACACAAGAGAACGAGAAAAAGGGAAAAAAATCTCAAAATAGTGGAGTTATTGTAACCGTAGAGGTATCTAGCTTTGCAAATGCAAGAGACACGAACCCAATTTTTGGTCATGTTTCTTACTACGGTGTGCTAATTGACATAGTTGAGTTACATTACCTTAGTGGAAATAAAATTATTTTATTTAAGTGTGACTGGTGGGATGTAATCAATATTGGAAAATTGATAAAGAATGATGAATATGGATTCACGTGTTTGAATTTTGAATATACCATATGCACAAATGAACCATTTGTACTTGCATATAAAACAAAACAAATCTTTTATGTTCAAAATTCAAATGAGGAAAATTGGCACATTGTTGTAGAAATACAAACTCGAGGGGTTTATGATATGAACCAAGAAGTATCTACTAATGATCTAGAGTCATATCAACAACCTATAACACTTCATAGTCAATAAGATGTGCATAGCCTAGTTACGAATGATTTAATCAATTGGGAAAGAAGTGATATTATAGGAGAAACTGTCCAAACAGACGTTCTACTATCACGACAAAGAAATATTGTTGACTAAGATAATGAATTTATTCATGATGAAGATATAGATTATGTGTAACTAATAATAATGGTAAGCACATAAATATATATTATTTGATATATACGTTGTGATTTATGTCATGTTATTTATGTTATTTATTTATATTTCATTTTATAAATTACTTTATTATATAGGAAATGCCTCATCGAAGAGGAAGAGTACAGACAGTGTCTCCGGAGGATGACTCGGACAATCTACAACAGAACATACAGTTACAACCTATTGTAACTACTTCTACTAGTTCTAGTGATTTTGGTTTTTAGATACTTCAATTACTGGTATGTTTAAGATAATTATGCTTAGCTTTACTTATAATATTTGTGTTTACATATGTTTAATTTTTCATATAATGAAAATTAATTATTTAATTTTATATTAGATAATAAATTATGTTTCTTATAATTTCATTCTTACTTTTAAAAAGTTCCTCTAGCAAGAGGACATGTGAGGCCAACGTGTAGCTTGGATTTACTTGGCATGAAGCAGACGAAAAAAAATCAACATGTTGATACAAATGCCAAGTTGTTTATCATAACAACGGTGAAAGACTTCCTAGTTACATGGGGACATTAGTACGATCTCAACACAATGTACCAATTCAAGTTCAAGATTGACATCACGTTAGTAAAGATGTAAAGGAAAAGCTTTGGGTCTTAATATTGGTATGTCAATTACTATTCATCTAAATTATAATGTTATTGTTTAAAAATGAAACCTCTTAATTATATATGACATTTTCATGAAATATAGGATAAATATGAAATGGATGAAACATGCAAGAGCTACATTCTTCAATATTGTGGAAATCTGTTTAGAAGTTATAGAAATAAGATGAAAACTAAGTATTATGACCATTATAATACATATGAAGAGAGATTGCGCCACAAACCTCCATACTTATTAGATGATGAATGGAGGTGGCTCGTGCTTGTTAGTGCACACAGAGGCAAGGTAAACATAATGATTTTTTTCCATATAGTGTATCTTTTCATACTTATCTTCAAATAAGATCATATTTATTAGTTATATCTAATTTAATACTTCATTTATAGTAACTTTTATTATGTTTCTAGTAACTATATAGGTGATACGCTATTTTTTAATTAATATGGGATATCTCTGGAAAAAAAAACAAAGCTAATAAGGCAAAGCAAGTCATAAAGCATACATCGGGATCAAAAAGTTATGCTTAAATCCAACATGAACAGGTAGGAAATTTATTATTAATAAGATTTGCATGTATATCAATAGTTCATAAAAAATAACTTAATTGTTTTACTTGTAAGAATATACGCAAAAAAAGGACAATCGAACTAAGTCTAATAGAGTTGAGATATTTGTCTTAACACATACAAATAAAGATGGGACGCCTGTTAATGATCGTTCTAAGCAGATCATAGTAATGAAGTATCTAAATTTTATATACTTGTATTTCAATCATAACTACTTACTAAATTTTTTGTACAAGTCTAACAATTATTTTTGTTTTTTGTAATGTCATGATCAATTTGAGCAGTTACTATCCCAACCTGAAGGGATGTCTTCTTTTTCTCCTGCAGCTTCTACTGCTTTTGCATCATATGTAGTATCTACTGCTTTTGCATCATATGTAGCATCTACATCTGTAGATGACATATATGCCCAAGTGATGGGTCGAGAGAGGCATGGATGTGTTCAAGGCTCTGGATTTTGTGTTACTCTTACCTTAGTCTTTGGTAGCAGTATTACGGGGCAATCAAGATCTACTTTGTCAACACGACTTGAAAATGCCCAAGAGATGCTAAGAGTTGTAGAACAAAAGTTTACAACAGCAACTAAAACATTTGAAGAGAAGTTGGTAGAAGTTCAAAGAAAGACACAAGAAGAAGTGAAATAAGAGTTTTATAGAAATGCAAAGAATGCAAGCATAACTTCAAGAATAGATGATGCATGATGCAACAATTTCAACCAAGGCAGTAGTAAACTTACATTATACTACATTTTATATGATACATTTTCCTCATTTTTGGACTTTTTATGACTAATATGTCATGGTTGGTTAGTAGACTTATTACATTATATGTTAGGGTACAAAACTAAATTTGTATCCTATTCTATTGTTTTTGTCATATTATGTTAGTTTTTAACTTTATAGCTTGAGATAATTTATTATGATATATTGTACTATTTTAAATTTTGAATTTCAAAATTGTTGAGTTGCTTGATTGTATACACAGGTCTAAAAGACTAATTGTTTATTACAGGTTTGAAAAATAAGAATCTATAAAAGACTAATTGTTTAAATGTAATCATTTTTAGTCACGGTTAGACAAAAAAAAACCATGACCATATGGTTCATTTTTTGTGACGGTCATAGCAAAAAATTGTGGCAGCTCCCGAAGCACAGGGGTGGTTAATGACGTCAATCTGCGGAATATTCGTGGATGTCGGGTAACTGACACCACCATGAAAATCGGCCAGAGTCTCCTTTGTGCGGGAGCTCACCCAGGTACAAAACCTGTCTTGACCATTAAGCGACCACTGGGGTCCACATGCGAGTAAAATAATGGCCCTCGGGCTCGCATCAATATACAAAATACATCAACTATATCTGATAGTTCAGAGTTAATAAATTACTCTTTGCAAACATATATTAAGCGATACGATTTCTAATACATGTTATACAAAATGACAATGCCCAATATAACAGAGCTTTCTTCCTAGCTGTGACCTTTTAGTGGCGATCTCTAATACCTCTGTGCACGAAATAGTGATCCTCGACGGGGTGAGCAAAGCCCGATAGAGATAATTTCCTACATGGGTTACTCAGCTAAGTGCATGTCATGGCAAACAATCACATCGAAGCAATTACATAAACCTACTCGAATGTCTACATGATCAATCCATGTTAGAGTCTTCCATGACTCCTCACATATGCCTAAAAGCGAGATGCTAGTAGTACCGGTTCAAAACAAAAGTTTTTGTTCTCAAAAACTACTACCGAGTTTTGGTAAAATATATTGGACTACCCTCCGAGGCGAATTCTTTGGATGCGCTAGAAGCAGTCATCTCATCAGGAAGTGATGCGTTGGACGACTCTCCAAGGCAATTCTTCGGAAAATCTTATGTCGAAATTCCTTTCACAAACATTTTCGTTTTTGTTTTCTTTCATGTCATGCACTCACTCCTAATATTCTAAGGTACCCCAGTGCATATGGAATGCATGATGCCAATCCCACAAACTCATGCTAATAAATAAAACATGTATATACTAACATAATTAATCCACATAAATCATATTATGCAAATTCACAACCAATAACATCAAAATTAGCTCACATGGGCTAATTAACAAACATAAGCAATTCATTTTGAATCACTCAACATCATAAAAATTACACCAAAAAATCACATCACTATTCACATGAACAGTGAAACCCTCGGGTTGGCACTATTCATGGCCACCAAATTTGGGATTTTCTCCACTCGGTTTAAAGGTTTTATGACCAAATTTACGGCTAAATCAAGCCTCAGAATATCCCTAACCATAAACATGGCTATTAGAAAAAGAATATCACAAGTAGGAAAAGATCCCTACCTCTCGGGTTGTGGACTCCACCCAGATCGGTGTCACGCGTAGCCCTCGCTAGAGTAAGATCGACAGTTCTTTTCTCGGAGTCGGAGACCAGCGGTCAGAATGGCCAGAAAATCTAGAGAGAATGAGCTCTCTCTCTCTCTAGAAATGAAAAACCCTAGCCACTACACCTTCTGCCCGTTTTTTGGTCTTCAAAGAGGAAGATGAACACTATTTGTTATTTTGTCTCATTCATTAAACTTTCCATTAATTCCACGTATGTCCCCTTTTGTCTTGATTTGGATACTTGGCACAATCTAGGTCATCCATTTCCATCATCTCTCTAATATTGTAACATGTGTCACAAGAGTACATGTAGGAGGTGACTTTTGTCACATCACATGTCCATAAACGTTTTACGGCACCCAGGCGCTCGATTGCCTCGAAAGCGTGAAATTAGTATGCCGAGGTGCGTGGTAGGCTAGATTCGTGAGGCGATTAGTGATTGAAGTCGTTTTAGTCATCCAGAGATCTAAAATTTCAGATTTTGGCCCGAAGTACCATTTACCAATACTGAGAAAATTGTAATTTTCTCGGGTCTTACAAAAACCCTGACAAAAAAGCAGGGACGGTTAGATCAAAAGGGAAGCCTTTGTTGTAGCACCCCATTCCCGGCCCGACCTGATTGGCGAATCCGAACCTGGTCCGGGTTGCTAGTCGAGTTCATTTACCAAAACATATACAAAAAAAAAATAACTGTTTAGGCCGACATTCCATTTCGTATAAACACTTTCAAATATGTGACGATTTCAATTTAATGTAGCCCATAAACATTTACATTTAACAAAAATGCATTTACAATGAAGGCATTCATGCCCACATTCAAAATAATATAAAATCGTTTTAAAGTTTAACTCCTTTTTATCTGAAACATCAATTGTTCAAAAGTAGGATGGATGCATATGTGAGTAGAGTATATACTTTTACTTAGCGGCTTTCTTGATGACTCTGCTCCTTGATCATCAGCCGTTCCTATTCACTCGGTACACATTGCATAGATAAAAAAAAAACTACGTCTTAAGCATTTTCGTAGCAGTGGTTTATCTGATTCTCTCTTTATTTGATTTAAATCCAAATCATGCAATTTCATAAGACAATGCTTTTGTACTTTCTTAAATATTGTGCGAGTACAATACATACATAAAGATATATTTCCATTTAATCAATTCTGATTCTCATTGGTCATCTCGAAACTATACATTTTCATATTGCAACAAATCATTCATATCATAAATCATGCACTTTTTCATTTCATTATCATTTACATTTTAGCCTGTCAATTTAACCTATGCTTTCATTGTACAGGATAATGAATCAAATATACCGTCTCATTTGGGCTGGCCGGTGTAAACACGGTTTTATAAAAATATGTACTCGATTGGTGTACACTACCGATACTGTCCCACTGGGCTACAGATCAATATGCCATAATAGTACGTTTGTTCGACTCTTATTAGTATACCAATCTATCATAAACTCGAATTTAATGGTTAACATTCTATTAAGGGCATTCAAATCATTTATAGGAAAATACAATATAGTATGTATTTTATACGAACAAATCATTTCAATACTCATACGAATTTTCATCATCATTCATTTCACAATCAGTAATTTCTCAAATTTCTTAACTTAAATCCAACTTGCAATTCATTTTACAATTTATTTGCATCAAATCAATTTAGAACAATTCAATATGCGATTCAAACATTTTGGAGATAG
Source organism: Tetrastigma voinierianum (assembly GCA_016808115.1). Taxonomy (NCBI): domain Eukaryota; kingdom Viridiplantae; phylum Streptophyta; class Magnoliopsida; order Vitales; family Vitaceae; genus Tetrastigma; species Tetrastigma voinierianum. The sequence goes on from JAEQBH010001874.1 coordinate 43,672, forward strand.
AGATTCGAAAATAATGAGAGAAAGGTGTGAGCGAAACCCTAAAGTTTTGCACATTGATTCGATCCTCGGAATCTCTGGAGCTTCGGTTCAGAACTTTCCTCCTCGTCAGCCCCTATTCCAATACAATTAAAGAACAATATTATTCGTGCGTACTAGTGATTTTAGTTATGGTTGATTAGCAAATATGGGCAAAATACAAGCCCGGTATGGTTGTTAGTTTCCCAAACTTTAATCCATCACATAACGAAATACTAGCTTGCCCTGCCTTATAATCATTTTTTCCAACATTCTTGATCCAACTAAATCATCCCTAAGGAAGATTAAGTCAAAAACCTCAAGCAACCACTAACACCATGCAAGTTGAATTTATTTTTTCGAGTTTTGTACTCTCTGGACTATTGCAAAAATTATTCAAAACGGTCTTCAAAAATTATGAAACTCTCCGGTTTAGTCTTTATATCATGACATCTCACTTAAAATTTTCCAATTTAAAGTGCGTTCTCCTAAGGCCCTCAACCAGTTTAGTCCTTTATATATCTAATGACATCTTTGAAAATTTTCAATTTAAAAGTCCTTCTCTAAGGCCCTCAACCACATAACACAAATAGGGCAAAACATGCTATTTTTTTCAAACAGCAGTACCTTTAAAACGTGTCACCAAAACCAATCCTAATGTTGTCCAAAATTAACTTCAAACATTGATTTGATTAGCTTAAGACCAAGGCTAACCAGCCCCCTGACACCAAATCAGATTATAAACCAATTAGTACAATTTTTACTTTAACATCTAGACTACTATAATTTGAAAAACAGAATCTGCATATAGCTCTACTTTAACAGATTTTTGGGCGGTTTGGGGTTACAAATTGCTTACACTTCCTTCAAGTAAATTATTCCCCTACAAGTATATTTTACCCAGAATTTTGAATCACTCAATTTGGATGAGTGAAACTCAACTTATGACCAAAACACCATAACAACACCCAAAACAGAGCATAGCTGTGAGCTACCCGAACTCACCTTTAAGGCCATATTCGGGAGTCTTAGAGCTACAATTTGCTCCTAGTCATTTCCATACATTTGTAGCCCTATCCCTTATGGTTCTTTACCAATTGTAATCACTTTATTTGGATGATTATAACTTAATATATTGGTAAAACAAGAACAAAGGTTTTGAAAAAAAAATTGATAGCATTTCCTTTGAAAACCAAACATTTCCCTTTTTACAAACACTCCTCAAAACCAATCTAAACCAATACCAAAACCTATTTATAACTAATACAAAACACCTTTATCCACATTTGGGGTTTTCCCCAACCCAAACACAAGAGAAAAGGAGTTAGGGTTTAGTTTCTTACCTTTAAATCTCTTGAAATCTAAGCCCTAACTCTCTCATTTCTTCTTCTTGCAAGATCTTGAACAAATGGGCTGGATTTTTGCACAAAATCTCACTTCTTTACACAAAACCCTAGCTTCTCCTCTCTCAAGCTCTCCAACACGTTTTTTGCACAAGTGTGCATTCTTAGACTAAGTGTGGTCTTAAGTCACTTATTCTTCATAAGGCCTTGTTTGGCCATAAAAATGTATTATTTTGACTTAAGTTTCTCCCAAAATGCTTTATAGCTATATAATTTCCTCTTATTCTTATTCTGACTCTCATTAATAATCGCTGACTTGAGATTTGTGCTTTTTATAACTTATGACCCTTAGGTCCTCTTTTTTCCTCCTTAAGCCTTGTTTGTCTTTTCTCATTATTTCTTTCCTCATTTTTCTCATTTTAGCACTTCCATTTACTTTTCCTTTCTTATTTAATTTTCTTTGGCATTTAAGTCCATTTTCATTAGACTCTTAGGTCCTTATTTTACAAATTCCGGTACCCTTTTGGTGGGTTAATTTCCGGGTTCGATCATTTAAGCATATATAATTCAATCATATACTTATTTTCGATCATATAATCATTTAACATTTTTATTTAATCATTTATCAATTCTTGAAAAATCCCCATTTTGATCAATTTATACCTAAACATATAATAAAGAATTATTATAAAAATTTTGAGATATTTTTGTGGCGTTATATTTGTTACGTCCAGTATGAAAATCTCGTGGCTAAAGAGGAACACATTTAGCTCACGGTTTCATATTGGTGCGTGACTAAGGACTGACCTTTAGTCCACGATTTGAGATGGCTTAAGTGACTAAATGTGCCAATTTTAGCCACAATTTTCATACTAGTCGTAACTAAAAGTTTGACCTTTTAGTCACGATCAGGATGAAAATCGTGGCTAAAAGGGGCACATTTAGTCACCATCAGAATGAAAACCGTGGCTAAATGTGTCCTTTTTAGCCACGATTTTCAAACTGACCGTGGCTAAAAGCTCCCCTTTTGAACTAATCGTCCTTGTTTTTTTGTCACGATTTTTGTTATGGCTGTCACAAAAAATGGACCATATGGTCACGGTGACGTAGGAAACCATGACTAAACCTATGTCTGTGTCTACTATTGTGACGCTTGGTCACGGTTTCATAAAACCGTGACAATAAGTTTTAGTCACGGAGTTCAATGATTTGGTGACGGTTGGTGACCATGACCTAAAATCCTATTTCTTGTAGTGATTTGAATATTCTCGAAATCAAACCATCTCATAATCCAGTCTTCCTAATGTAAATGGAGCATTTTATCGTATGTAGAATGTTGATACCATGCTTTCTCAGTCCTCCTATTATCCTTAGATAGTCACGACATTTGTTCGTGGATTCGGGGGTGGAGTCGTGGTTCGAGGAGGTCGTGGTAGAAATAGATATATCGTGTGTCGAATACAAATCATCTTCGGAGGAAATGTTGGTTTAAGTGTAAGCGGTCAGGCTATTGAGTTCCTCTTATGAACCCTAAGCACCGCGACTCTAACCGCATTAACATTCACTCATGAAGGTATACCATCGAATCCTCCAAGTAACTCATCTTCCGTGCCAGAGCATTCGACTGAGTCAAAGGGAAGTAATGGTCTTTCAAATCTATGTGGATGATAATAGTCTTTGGTTCCATGTCCCAACAGTTCGTGGAACACATGAGCGCTAAGTTTGAAATGAGCTTGGTTGGGAACTCGCTTACTTCCTTGATCTTCAAATAAGACAAAATATGCTAAGAACTTGGTCATCATGTTCGGACTTGATTCGACCAAGCATAGAAGGACCCTAATAGGGACCCATGAAAAGGTTGCGAGAGATGAAGTGGGTAATAGTGTGGATCAATTACTTTATAGAAGCATGATTAGAAGTTTGTTGTACCTAACTGCCAGCCATTAAGACTTATGCTATAGTGTGGGAGTTTGTGTGAGATACCAAGTTAGTCCCAAGGATAGTTGATGAGTTTAAAAGCCATCTATTTTTAGTCGATTTTTCTGTTGATTTTAATGTAAAAAAGAATAATTAAGATGCAGAAATATGAAGAAACTGTTTGTTATTTGCGGAAGTACTTGAAAAGAGAAAATGCGGTGAAAAATCACGATGCTTGGCGGAATAAAAATGCGAGAAAATGGCAGGCGAAGTGAAAGCAAGCGCTAACTAATGTTTGCAGTTTTGGTTTACTGATCCGGTTATGGTCGACATCGGGAAAAGTGAAGAAATTTGATGCGGGTCGCGGCGGGGATCCGCAGATAAATGGCGAGGATTTAGCGAGAAACTAGAGTGATGTCGCGACAAAATTTTAATGTCGCGACAAGGTGGAAGTCGTGACAAGAGAATCGACTTGAAGCTATGACATGTTTGGGAGGATGGTGGAGTTCGCGGAAGGCGATGTCGCGACGAGATCGAGATCGCGACGTAGAGACTTCTTTCGGTTGAATTTGTAAAGGTGAGCTGTTGTCGCGACGTGAGATTGATGTCGCGACATCAGGAGGACCCCAGTTGAAGCCTCCAGATGACTAAAGTTGATGTCGGAGCAAAGATCGATGTCAGCGACACTACGAAGGACGATTCAAGCGGCGAGCCATAGAGTGATGTCGCGACATCGAGCGAGCGATTGAGACGGAGTGGAGTCATGAGCTGATGTGGCGGCAAAGATTGATAAACCGGCGACATCGAAGCGATCAATGGAAGCTTGTAAGTTCGTAGGCATTTGTCGCGACAACAAAAGCCTGACCAGTTGAAAGATACAGAAGTGGCGACAAGATTGAAAACATGCGGTGATCGGTTGATGTCACGACAATAGGTTGTTGTTGCGACGTAAAGAAACTCTGTTGAAATCTGAGAATAGGAGTACATTGTCGCGACCGCAGTTGATGTCGAGACATCATGGCTCAGTTGAAACCTGCGAGATCCTTAAGCTGATGTCGCGGTAATTGATGTCGCGACACGGCGGCTGGATTGAATCTTGCGAGAAGACTTGGCGGTCGCGGCGTGGATCGATTCAGCGACATCGGAATACGGATTGAAGGCTGTAGAATATTGAGACTAAAAGGTCGCGACGTGAGATCGAGGTCAGCGACATCGAGAATCATTAGTTGAAACACGAGGCATGAGTGATGTCGCGACGAGAGATTGATGTCGCGACACCGAAGAACACAAGTTGAATGCGTAGAAGATTTGAGGCGGGGTGTGACGTGGTCAATGGAACATCGGGCTCAGGATGAAGAGCTGCGAAGACTTAAGGCGATGTTGCGACGATGAGATCGATGTCACGACATAGATGATGTCCTGACGAGGGAATTGAAGTCGCGACTGAACATTAACATGGGCGACCACTTGGAAATCCTGCTTGCATTGGGATTAGGACTGGCCCGAGAAGCCCAATATAAATACGCGTACGAACTGTAAAAGTAGGCTGGCGACACAGAGACGAGAAGTGCGGGTGGCGAAGAGCTCATTCTTTTTCTTTTAATTTTCTTTTCTTTTCTTTTCTTCAATGTTGATAGTTAGAATTAGATTAGATTTATCGTTTTAGCTTTCGTTTTATTTTTAAAATTGGATCATTATCGTTTTTGAAGCGAAGGCGAATGCGAAATTCAATTCTTTTCAAATTACTACACGGAATGTTCGAAGTTGACAAATTTAAGGTCGGCTCCTCCGAGTTCATAATGCAGTTATTCTTATGATCGGAGGAATACGTAGTGTGTGAACCATTGAGGAACCCGGCTTCCGTTAAGTGAATGCTATTGTCGAAATTATCTTTCACCTTAGTTCTTTCGGCGAATTGCGAATTTCAGTTTATGAATTTACTTTCGGTTATGGGTTTAATGTTTTGATCTGAATATCAGTTTCTTATACCCGTATTAAGAATTGCCTCATTGCTCTGATTTCAAGGAGGTCCTCTGAGTGACACAGAGATGACAATCCTGGGAGTTATGAACATTTCTTTGAAGGTATATTAACTTGCTATTAGAGATCTAATGAGCTTTGTGAGTTTACTTGATAAATCCTCTTCTCACATGAAATCAGAATGAGTTGAATGAGTTATCAATTTAAGCAATGAGAGTTCACCTCAATGATTCGAATAAGTGAAGCCAATCCGTGTTGGCGAGATCTAATCAAGGAGAGGGTGATGCATTCTAATTTTGAGGAAGACGGCACGGAAGTTGTATATCCTTGCTTGGCCAGTGCTTGGGAGTTTGGGTTTACGAGTCCATAAAATGGGCAAAGTATTGCAAAGAAAAATACCCCGGGAATTAGGAAGTCCTTTGTTAAAAGTAGTTATCCTAATTCCTGTATTGAGAGGATCGGTAAGATTAGATAATGAAATGTGAAGTGGAGAGATCCGGTGTACCCTCTTAGCATGGAATGATTTTAAAGCACGAAATACCTGAGCAAAATTATAGTATTGACAACGAGGAATTGATGCTTCACAATAGAATTGATCTTAATGTGTACTCTAGCGATAATTATTCGGTGTCCATTTATTTTCTTAACTATTAGTTATTCATTATTCTTTAGACTTAGTTTGTCGATTGTTCATTCTTTTTAGTATATACGTGTATAATTCTGACTTCTTAGGCACAGACACAATGTCACTTTATAGTCAAATAGTATGGAGCTTGAGTGAGTCGGGGTGGTTGATGCAAATTCTTGGGATCTACATGGGATCGATATACGGACTTAAATCAAATTTATTACTTGTTGACTGTGCACTTGCGTATATTAGGCGAAACCAATATTGAAAAATGATTTAGTAGGAGATTCTTTTGGTTGGTTAACAAGTTTTTATGGGCGTCGTTCAGGGGACTAGTGATAGTCATGCTTAATAACGTCATGGGATTTGTATGTGTTTTGAATTAGGTTAACAGAAGTTTTATGTAGGCGCGGATTGCGGGGGGATTGAAAGAATTTAGTAAATCAATATTAAATACGAGAAAGAAGGAAATACTAATTTGGACATTTTAACAAAAAATTCAAAATAGCTTTTCAACGTGGTTAATTTTAACCACTAACCTTTAACAAACCATAATGAAAATATTTGTTGACCCGAACTAATCCCCAGTAATGTAAGTGTGTTTTGATTTCGAGAGCAAAGTTTAATGCATAGGAAGCGGAACGATCGGTTCCAGCGAGACACGAGAGTAGAGGACACTCGGAAGCTTGAAAGATAAAGCGAAAACTTCGACCATGGCGGATGAAAGGCGGGATCGGGATGGGGTGCATACGAAGAAGCTAGAAGGCCTCGATCTTGTCTGATGGAGGGACACGGAGACCCGATTATACGGGAAGAATACTTTCGGCGATCAGACTGACCTGGAGGTTGATCTTTAATTTTGAGCTGAAGCCGGCCTGCCCCCGGTGTGAGGTCAGTGACATCGGTTCTTGGTCATCCCAGAAGATCAACGAGCTTTGGGAAGATTCCTCGGGATGTTTAATATCTGTTGATTAAAATTTGAATAGGGTGAGACCAGTCGTAAAGCGCATCTATTCCCATTCTCTCTAGAGATTACAGCAGCTACATGGTATGAATCTTTTCCATATGGTTCTGTTGATGGGAGGAGTTAGTGAAACCTACTTAGGTAGATTCTTTCCACCGGCCCTCACACATGCGAAAGAAGGAAATCATTGTGTTCAGCGGGGGGAAGATGAAAGCATGTATGTAGCTTGGGAAAGATTCAAGCGGTTCTTGAAGATGTCAGTCGCGGGATAGATACGAAGACTGGATGGACATTGTATATCATGCAACGAATGATATATCAAAGGATCATTGATGCTTCATCTTTGTCATTTGATGCAAAAAAGTCTTGAAGAGCAAAAGAGTGATTGGCGGCTAAATGTAACATGAAAACTCATGAGCTTTCAAGAGGAAACGGGAGGAGAGGGTCATGGGCTGAGCAAGATGACAGCCATGGAGGCGAGTTGGATGCCATTATGCAGGTTGGACAAGCGAAAGAAAGGAGCACACCTTTGCTCATGAAATAGGAGCGATTGAAGAGAGTTATTGAGAGGAAGTGCGGGAACTGGCCCGAAGAACAATTTTATGATGCTGAAGGTTAATTATTTGGGTGAGCAAAGAAACTACCATTTTCAGACCCAATACTAACTCTTGTGCATTATCACCAGCGTTGAGGAACCATGAGAACTTCTCTTATGGTGGGAGGGGCTGTGAGCTGAGCATGGGCGGGGGAACCCTCCCGGGGTTATCACGGCCACAGGGGTTCCAGCGGCAGCAGCAGGAAATGAACACATAAATGAATATCGGGGGTCGGAGGAGGCGTGCTTGAAGAACGAATCTTTGCCGGTTCATGGGGGATAATAAGTGATTTAACCTCCATGAACAAAAGTTTCTTACGAGTTGGAGCCAGCTTGCCACCAATTCTCAATTTTTCGAGAACACCACGATGCATCCACGAAAGACCTGGAGACACAAGTAGAGGCGTGTGCAACCTGTGAAACCGAGAGAAAGATGCCTTCCCAGGTGACCACGGAAGAACCCAGGCGCATGGGTACGTACGGCTTAGGAGTGGGAAGGGTAGAAGAGATGAAGAGAAGATGTGACAAAGAGTAGCAAGATCGAAAGGGAAGGAGCTGGAGATGAAAGAAGAGTAGAGAGGAAGAATATCCAAGGATCAAAGCTGCGGAGTCCATTTCCACAGGCGCTGCGAGTCGGATAGAGGCGGTTTGCAAGGTTCTTGAAAGCTTTCGGAAGGCTGGAAATCGGTGTAGCACTGCGAAGTGGTAGCTGAATGCCACTCATGCAAAATTTCTGAAGGACATCTTGACGAGAAAAAGAAAAATAGTAGAGGAAGGAATAGTGAATCCTCACTTTGCCACTTGCGGTGCGTGTCGAGAAAAGAACTACCCGATGAGATGAAAAGACCCGGGAGCTTCAGTTCCTTGTATTGTTGGAGGAGTGAATTCAGGGAAGCTCTGTGACTCGAGGGCTAGTATCGATTGATCTTATCTTTACATTTGCAAGAACTTAAGTTTGGGAACACTCCCGCAATGTTACTCTTCAATCGCGAAGGAGCCAGTTGATGGGTGAAACTGAAGGAGTCGTGAATGCGGTGCTTGTTGGGAGAAGTTTTGTTTTCCCGGTAGACTTCATCATTACGGGCGTGAAGAGAAGATTCCGCGAAGTACCCCTGCTATTGGGAGAAGACCATTCACAGCTCTTGGAGCTGCCACAGTGGTCTGACATGCGAGGAGTTCTTACCTTAAGGGTTAGAGAAAGAAAGCCATTTGTTTTTAACTTGATAAAAGTATGAAAAATATATGAAGCCGAGACAAGGAGGATTCTCGATGTAGGCGATTTTGTCTATGCGAATCTGATGTTAGCAGTAATTTATCACTCAGGTTTTATGAATGAAAGAGATGAATTCCCGAGTATGAAGATGTACGTGCGAATTTCCCATCTGACGATTTTTCATTCTATAGAAGCTGTCTGTTATTTAATAATGAGAAAGCGACGATGGGGAAAATAGTAGAAAAGAGGAAATTCATCGAGAAACCGGTGCGGAAAATTTAGTTTTGAAAGAGTTGCCATGTCATTTTAAAGTATGCTTACTTAAATTACCAAAGAAAAACCGGTGATCATTTTAGCCGGACTCGGTGATCTTGGGGAACAAGATTAAGCTGAGAAATATTAAGGAAGCATAAGGAATCGCTAGCTTGGTCCATTGAAGAGCTGAAGGGTATCAGTCCATCAATTTGCATGCATAAGATTTTGCTAGAAGAGACTTCAAAACCATCTGTAGGCACAAAGGCTGAATCGGTGATGAAGGAAGTGAGTCGGAAAAGGGTACTCCAATTCTTTGAATCTTGGTTTTTTATCTATGCTATTCGGTGAGTCCTTAGAGCCAGGCTTGATCCATGTGGTTCCAAAGAAAGGGGGTTTCTTGTGATCCATGATGAGAAAAATGAATTGATTCGACAAAACGGTGACAGGATGGAGGGTATGTATTGGTGGCGACTGACCACCGAAAGATCATTTCCCTTTGCCCTTCATTGATCGGATGTTGGGCGAGTTAGCGGGACACCCTCACTTTTGTTTTCTGGATGGGTACTCAGGATACAATCAGATTGCTATTGCACCTGAGGATCAAGAGAAGACCACATTCACCTTATGGTACCTTTGCTTTTAGAAGGATGATGCCATTTGAGGCACATGTAAACTCGGCTACATTCAGGGAGGTGTATGATGACAATATTTACCGAGATTTGGTTGAAGAAGTGATGGAAATTTTCATGGATATTTCTTGTAATATGGATCCAGCTTTGATCAATGTTTAAACAATGCGGAAGCGATGCTTCAAGATACTTGAGACAAGCGGCTAGCACTTGAATTGGGAAAAATGCCATTTTATGGTGGCTTGAAGGTATTGTTCTTGGGCATAAAATTTTGCTCTTTGAATTTAGAAGTTGACCGGTCAAGGTATCCATTATCAACTCTTGCACCTACGGTAAAAGGAGTAAGAAGCTTCTTGGGGTATGCTGGATTTTACAGGAGATTCATCAAAGACTTTTCAAAAATAGCCAGACCACTATGCGATTCTTGGGAAAGATCTGAGTTCGATTTTGATGACTCAGGATGCTTTGGCGAAATCAAGAGCTGATTGGTCTGGCGCCTATAATGGCTGCACGAGAATGGGATCGGGGATTTGAAATAATGTGATGCTAGTGATTTTGCCATGGGGCTGTGTTGGGGCAAAGAAGAAAGTATTCGAATTGCGCCTTTATGCTGGTAAGACCTGATGAAGCCTGAGAACTACTCAACAAGCTGAAAGGAGATGCTAGCCATAGTATTTGCTTGTGAAAAATTTAGGCAATACATTTTAGGATCCCATGTGGTAATTCACAGTCATGCGTGTCAGGTGCTTGATGTCGAAAAGGAAGCTAAGCGAGATTGATGGGTGGGTGTTCTTCTTTATTCAACGGGAGTTTGATTTGGAAATCAGGATAAAAGGGATGTGTTGATGTGATGGCTGATCACTTGTCAAGAGTAGAAAGAAGTAGTGAAGAAGGTGATGTTGAGAGAACTTCCCGGATGAGTGGTGTTTAGGTTTCCTTCGACTTCCATGGTATCTTTGATATTGTGAATTATCGCTTGATAATGCTGAATTGGCTACCAACGGAAGGAAATTTCGGAAGCGGCAATTATTATATTTGGGATGACCCATTATTATTCAAAAGAGGTGCTAACATGATAATAAGAAGATGTGTGCCAGAAAGTGAACAAGGCAACATTTTAAATGAATGCCATGCATCTCACCGTATAGGGGACATTTTTGCGGAGAAAGAGCAGTTCCTGAGATACTCAGTCGAGTTTTATTGGCCCATAATCTTCAGAGATTGTGCTGAGTGGGTTAAATTGTGTGATAGATGCCAAAGGATTGGAAATATCAGCAGCAGGAATGAAATGCCCCTGAAAGGTATTATGGTGATACAAATTTTTGATGTATGGGGAATAGATTTTATGGGACCCTTCCGCATCATTTGAAACCTATACATACGCTAGCGGTAGATACGTTCCAAATGGGTGGAAATGTCCAAGGAATGATCTTGTACGGTTGTGAGTTTCTTGCAAAAGAATATTTTGGCTTGAATTTGGAACACCCCGAGAACTATCATTAGTGATGGGGAACCCACTTGCAACAAAAAATATTTGCAAAACTCATGGCAGGTATGGGATCGAAGCATGTAATGAGTTTAACTTATCATCCCCGGAACCCGATGGACAGAGAAATTTCAACGGGAGATCGAATACTTGAAAAGGCGTGAGCTCAGCGGAAGGATTGGTCTTCCAAACTTGATGATGCACTTTGAGCACGAATTTTGCCTCTGAAAACCCCCCCATTGGAATGTCCCCATACGAGAGTTGTTTTTGGTAAACCATGTCATCTTACCTCTTGAATTAGAATCTGGCTGATATGGGCCATTAAGAAATTTAAACCGATTTTAAGGAACTTGAAAAGGAAAGGTGCTCTATTGTCTGAATTGGAAGAGCAGAGAAATGAAGCCTATGATAATCTTAGAATATACAAAGACAAGACAAAGAAATGGCATGATCGGAGAATCTTGGGAAAGAGTTGGGTGGGAACGAGGGTTCTGCTGTTTTAATTCTAGGCTGAAATTGTTTCGAAGTTTGAAATCGGTGGAGTGGGCCGTACAGTGAATTGTCCACATTTGGGCTTGATGACAACGAGGAGGCGTCTTTGGAGAAGAATTCCAGATCGATGGACCGGAGGTTAAAAGCATTATCCTAAGCAGGGGAAGGAAAATAAGAAGAACTCAATTGGTTCTTGAGAAAAAGTCTGCGTAACCCGGCAAGTCGACTAAGGACTGAGCGAAGCGGCTAATGGGAAGCGACCCGTAAGGATTTAATTTGGTTTTAAGTTTTGAAATATTTTTTCTTTAGTTGCTTAAATTAGGTGAAATTGTTGATATAAGGATAGATTTAATTTTAGAAATGGTATCGTTTAATTAGATTTTCTTGAATATTAACGATAATCTTACAGAAAGGTTTAAAGACATGAATGGCAAAGCAGCTACGAGACGACTCGGCTTGCGAAAAGTCACCACATGAGAAAGGGAGTAACTTAATCCGCAACGAAGATACGTAGATATACTTAATTGCTTGTTAAATCTTTGCTTGGAGATGCCTAAAGAAATGCAAGGGTTAGGAACGATAAGAAAAAGAAGAAGTTTTGAGATCATTGAGTTAAGGGCTTAAGGCGACAGAAGGTTATGTCGCGACATAAGTGATGTCAGCGTGAAAACATTGATGTCGTGATGCGATACGAAAGGGCATCTTGAGTATTGAAGGAAGAAGGTATATGTCGACACCTTGTGAAGTCGCGACGAGAGAATAAGTTTCAAAATGGAAAAGGTTGTCGCGACATCGACATTCTGAAAACCTTTTATTGTCGCGACATCCCAAGTATGTCGCGACATAAAAACGACAGTGCATTTACTCCTTTAAAAACCCTAAATTGATGACCTAAAATAAAAGGCAGCGAGAATTGAAGTCGCGACGATGTTTTAATGAAGACGATAATTAGCCCATGAGCATTGATGATTAGTTGCAAGCTGTTGGAAGCTTTACTCATTCTCAGACCACATGGCTTTACCTTCTTCCTCCTTACGAGATCTGACCCACAGAAACCTGGCTTTCCAAACCTTGAAAGGGTTTATCTTAGTTTCCAATGGCTGAAATTCCTACAGTCCACTGACTAGAGCAGTTATGAGGGAACATGAACATGGAAGAAGAGCTCGCTTGAAAAACGGTTAGATGAGATTCGTCGGGAAGAACAAGCGGGAGAAGTTATATCGAAACACACAGGCTCAGAAGCGACTTCGAAAAAGCGAGAAAAGGGAAAGGGAAAGATGAGAGAAGAAGAAAGAAATAGAAGATTTTGTGTCGAATGAAGCTTACTCAGTGGAAGAAATATTAGCCACTAACAAGGGTTTGTCGCGAGAGAGGAGATTCAAAAAATCTGTTCACGCACTTTCAAGGAGATGATAAACTGAGAGGGTGGGGAGAGTCTCTGCGCACACAAAATCGGGGTATACGACCTTTGGTGAGAGGTTTATTTAAATTTGGTAGGAAGAAAGGATGGAGCGGTTTTTCGTTAGGAGTCTGGGTTTCATATGAAGCTAAGGCCATCAGCGAGGCACATGTATGGCGATTACCTGAAGCATGGTTCAAATTTAGAAACTTTTTAAAAACCAAATTTTGGAAAAATCGTAGAAGCTCACTAATGGTAAGGTGCGGGTTAAACGAAGAAGGAAGGCGAAGCGACAAGGGAAGCCTCAACGAGAGGCGAGAAGGTATGGTTTTACTTCACGGCACGTTTTGGTTCAATGAAACATGTGTGATGAGAAACGAAAACATATTGTTGTATGCCATCTAAAAGGATCTGAGATCGATATAGGAGTTGTCATTGAGAATTCTATCATGAGATATCATGAATGGAGCAAAGGTCTTATTCCTCACCCGGCCAGCCAAATCACCATTACGCTGTTTGAAGGTAAGGGTGAAGAATATATGGGAATCGAGAAGAAGTACCCGAGCTTCACGGCTCCTTCGACGGGAGTTATGAGGACCCCGAAACCAAAGAAGAGAGGTCTTGGTAGAAAAAGAGATGAAACTGGCAGAGAAAAGGAGCCGGAAAAGGAGACTCGAGGATTGCTGATCAAAGAACGAGCAACCGGAAAACTCACTGGCAACAATTATTTCATTTTTGCGAGCTGATGAAGGCGGGATGAGAGACGACCAATGGGCTTCTCCATTCCATATTTGGTTCTCCTCTGTCACGGAAACGAGGAGACTTTCCAACATGGAAAGCTGAGGGGAGCCTGAAAACGGTTCGATCTTGAGCTCTCAATGCATCTCTGAAGAGAATAGATGAAGAAGAGAGAAGGAGTGGAAACTAATGAATTCGGAGAAGGCATTTATGAAAGAATTGAAAGAAGAGACCGGCGGTGGGAGGAAGGCTAAGCGAAGAAATGAGCATGAGGTGGAGCTACAGCGAAGAGAACAACAGTGGGGAGAAGAGTTGAACAGAAAAGAGGAACATATGGGAAAAATTTTGAAGCAGCAAGGGGAAGAGTTTAAGAAAGAAATGAAGGAAAGAGATCTGTCACATTACGAAACTTCGAGCTGGTCGTGAAGCTTTTATAACAACCGGTTGAGCGTGATTCTCGACTCTTAACAACGATAAGAAAAGAATCTGAGCAAAGCCAAATTTGGGAGGCAATCCAAAGGTTCAAGTTTTTATCTGATCTCTGAAGGATTTTGAAGAAATTGGATGATAGAAACCGAGAAGCGAAAGATCTGAGAATCCCATGGCGAGAATGCATTTGGAAAACTTAGGTACGATTAACAACAATCTTTCCAAATTTATGAGGTCATGGCCAGAAATGGAGAATACAATGAATGGCTTAGGGAAGAGGCGGGATAGGTTGAACAAAAGGTTGATCCCAATAAGGATTTTCATTTGAAGAACAAATGGAGAAGGAAACCCGAAGAGAAAGGAAAGAGAGAAATGAAAATTCTGAATTCCGGCTCATTTAAATTTTGGACCTAATCCCCAACATCTTTGCTCTGGCTATTTCAAAAGAAAAAAATAGACCTTCTCCACGCTAACTTTCATTACCATCCTTATCCCATCTTGTAGTATCCAAAGCTACATTGCAAATGAATCGAAATAAATGAAATTTAAATTGAATTGTTATGTGCTATTTTGAATTTGTTTGATTCAATGTTGTGTATTGCTTTATTAGTTTGCATGATTAGGAAATTAAAGTAGGAATTAGTACGGAGATAAATGGCGAGATGTAATGAAATTTGGCGAATGGAAGCGGTTAAGATTAGGTATAAATTTGAAATGTAGAATAAAGGGCCAAATGAATACGGTTTGATTGAAACCTGAGTGCAAAAGTTTACTTAAGTCTAAGCGATAAGTCCGAATTGAGGAAAGTAATGCAATAGAAGGAACAAAACATATTTTTGAGTTTGTGGTATGAGCAGTAAGTCGAGGAACACATTTGAATATCAATTAATTTAGATACTCACCAAAAATGAGTGAGTACTCCCTATGGTTAGTCACCCTTTATTCCAAACCAAATTCTGAGGAATTTGTTAGATTATTGGTTGAGGCGAAATCCTAGGTGATCACGGTGACAAGAATGATGCGAGACCATTCTTGGATAGTTTGAGCCATTTAACCATCCCTACTTTCATTATCTTGTCATTATATACCTTAGTTCAGAAATTGAGCCAACAAGCTTATTTTTTCAAAAATAACCAATGGAAACCCAGCCCATTCTAAAAATCAATCATTCAGTAAAGAACCTAAGATTACCCGAAATTCAAGAGGAAGAAAAGAAATGAAGTTTGGGAGTATATATTTTGAGGAACTTCAAGGGAATGAAAGAAAAACGAAAAACGAAATGCAATAGAAAAGAAACCATAGGGATAAGTTTTATCTTGGCTAACTCTCTTGAACAATTAAGTTCTTAGGGATTTTTCAACACCTGTACCTAATGCCATCTGGTATGGGAGCTACTAACCCAAAGTTAAGCTAAGAGTGTTAGAAGCACAAAAGTTAAAACAGTACTTATCCACTGAATGGTGACAAACAAAGGAATTTACCAGAGTGGAATTTCAAGTGATAAATAAGGGACGCCTGATGAATTGAAGAAATCAAGAGATGTCCCAAACATGAAGTCTAGGGGAGTTTATTAGAAACTACGACAAAGAAAGGCGGAAAGAGGAGAAAGGTTAGGAAGTAATCTTAACACAAATTCCTCATCCCTTACCACCCATTACCCGAGGCTGTATTATAAGCCCAAAGACTGATTGATGTGAAGGCTGAAATCACTTACATTAGTGGAGATCAATATGAAAAACAAACCTATGGAATTTAGAAATATAGAAACAATCAAAGCGTGAAGGACTTTGGGAGTTAATTATTTCGGTATGAAAATAGAAAGGAAAATAATCTATTATTCAACGAGGATCTAATGATTATGTTGTTTGTCAAACAATTTCAACGAGTTTAGTTTTGTATACCATGAAAGTAAGAAACTAATATGCTTTAGGCTGGACTTAAAGCTAGATATGCGAGGAAAATAATACATACATTGTATTTCAATTAAATTGAAAGCCCTTTGCAAGAACAAACCAGAAAAATGTCCTTAAAAATTTTCTTTTATTTTGTTTGAGGACAAACAAATCTTTCTTTTTCTTTACTTGAGGACAAACAAAACTTTAAGTTTGGGGGAGTTTGATGAGCTTAAAAGTCATCTATTTTTTTAGTCCATTTTACGTTGATTTTAATGTAAAGGAATAATTAAGATCTTGAAATATGAAGAAACTCACAGGTATTTATTTGCGGAGTATAAAGAAAGAAGAAAATGCGGTGAAAAATCGTGTAGCGGAGTAAAAATCACGAGAAAATGCGGGGCGAAGTGAAAGCAAGCGGCTAACTAATGTTGCGGTTTGGGGTTTGGTCAGTTATGGTGCCTTGACATCGAGGGAAGGTGGAAGGAAATTTGATGCAGGTCGCGACAGGGATCACAAGATAGGCAGCTGAGGATTGAGCAGAAACTTAAGAAGTGATGTCGCGACAAAATTTTAATGTCGCGACAAAGGTGGAAGTCGTGACAAGAGAATCGACTTGAAGCTATGACATGTTTGGAAGGATGGTAGGAGTTAGCGAGGCGATGTCGCGACAAGATCGAGATAGCATTTATGAGACTTTCGGTTGAAGGCTGTAAAGGGTGGTATTTGTCGCGGCGTGGGTTGATGTCACGACGCCGGGAGCTGATTGAAGCCTCGGATATTCTGGCGATGTCAGACAAGAGATCGATGTCAGCGACACTACGAAGGACCAATTCAAGGCGGCATGAGCCATGTGAAGTGATATCGCGACAAGATATTTGATGTGTGACGCCGAGGAACAAACGATTGAGACCCAGTGGAGTCATGGTGATGTGACGAGGTTGATGTCGCGACATCAGAGCAATCAATGGAAGCTTGTAAGTTCGTAGACTGATGTCGCGACAACAAGAGCAACCCGGTTGAAGATCTGAGTGGTAGCGAGATTGAAGCATGCGGTGATCGATTGATGTCGACAATATGTTGTGTTGCGACATAAGAAACTGCATTGAAATCTGAGAATAGGGTATTGTCGCGACCACCAGTTGATGTTGCGACATCATGAAACCGATTGAAACCTGCGGATCCTTAAAGGCTGATGTCGCGACAAGATTGATGTCGCGACACGAAGAGCAAGTTGAATACTGCGAAGACTTGGCGAGGAAATTCGCGGCGTGAAGATGATTTAGCGACATCGGGAATACGATTAGAGGAATTTGTAGAATATTGAACTAAAATTCGCGACATGAGATCGAGGTGTGACATCGAGGAATCATTAGTGAAACACACCCAAAGGCATGAAGTGATACGCGTGAAGATTGATGTCGCGACACCCGAAGACGAGTTGAATCTTTGTAGAAGACTTGAGTTGGTCATAGCGTGAAGATTGATGTCGCGACATCGGGAACAAGTTGAAGAGGCGCGAGAAGACTTAAGGCGTGTGCGACGTGGGTCGATGTCACGACATAGATGATGTCACGACAAAGGAATTGAAATTGCGACTGAACATTAACATGGGCGACCCACTTGGAAATCCTGGCGCATTGGGATTGGGCCCAGGCGAAACCTATCATCTGTGGCTACCCATTTCGTAAAGTAGCTTAGGCGACCTGAGTGAGAGAGTGCAGGTAGCGAAGGCTCATTTTCTTTATTTTTCTTTTAATTTTTCTTTTCTTTTCTTTTCTTGAATGTTGATAGTTAGAGATTAGATTAGATTTATCGTTTTAGCTTTCGTTTTATTTTCTGGAATTGGATGTTATCGTTTTGAGCAGAAGCTGAATGCAGAATTCAATTCTTTTCAAATTACTACCTGGAATGTTCGAAGTTCAGACAAATTTCTGGAATTAGAAACCCTCGATTTCATAATGGAGTTTTATTCTTATGATCGGAATGCGCAGTGTGTAATTCGGTAGTGAGGAACCCGACTTCCATTAAGTGAATCTTGTGTCGGGAAATTATCTTTCTGTAGTTTCTTTTTCCGTGATTAATTTCAGTTTATGAATTTACTTTCGGTTATGGGTTTAATGTTTTGATCTGAATATCAGTTTCTTATACCCGTATTAAGAATTGCCTCATTGCTCGATTTCGGAGGTCCTACGGTGACACGAGATGTGATCCTGGGAGTTATGAACATTTCTTTGAAGGTATATTAACTTGCTATTAAGTCTAATGAGATTTGTGAGTTTTACTTGATAAATCCTCTTCTCACTTGAAATCAAGAATGAGTTGGATGAGTTATCCAATTTAAACAAGGAGAGTTCACCTCGATTCGAATGAGTGAAGCCAATCCAGGTATTGTTGAGATCTAATCGAGAGAGGTGATACATTCTAATTTGAGGAAGAGAACAACACGGAAGTTGTATATCCTTGCTTGGCCAAATAACTTGGGAGTTAGGTTCTGGAGTCCATAAAATGGGTATGAGTATTGCAAAGAAAATACCCAGAATTAGGAAGCCTGTTAAATAGTTATCTAATTCCTGTATTCGAGGATCGGTAAGATTAGATAATGAAGTATTAAGTGTGGAGAGATCAGTTGTCTTACTAAACGCCTTAGGCCAGATTTTAAAACCCCCAAGAATACCTGAACAAAATTAACGATGTTGACAACGGGGTGTTACTTCACAATAGCATTGATCTTAATGTGTACTCTAAAGTAATTATTCGATTGTCCATTTATTTTCTTAACTATTCGTTATTCATTATTCTTTAGACTCAGTTTGTTCGATTGTTCATTCTTTTATTATATACGTGTATAATTTACAGCTTCTTAAGCTGGAACACAATGTCACTTTATAGTCCAAATAGTATGGAGCTTGAGTAGTCGGGGTGGTTGATCTAAATTCTTGAGATCTCTGTGGGATGTCACGGACTTAAATCCAATTTATTACTTATTAGGCTGTGCGACTTTGCGGTATATTAGTAAAAAGCGATATTGAAAAATGATTTAATCTAGGAGATTCTTTTGGTTGGTTAACAAGTTTTATGGCGCCGTTGCCGGGGACTAGACAATAGTCCTTGGTAATAACGTCGTAAATTTGTATGTGTTCTTTGGTCTAGTCAACAATAGTCATCTTCTAGTAGTCAAGAAGATTATCAAATATGTTAGTGGAATTGTAGATTATGGTCTTTGGTACACCCGATACACCACAACTACCCTAGTAGGCTATTATGATACTGATTTGGCTGGTAACTTAGAAGATCGGAAGAGTACTTATGGAAGTTTTTTTTTTTCCTTGGAAACAACCTTGTGTCATGGTTCAGCAGAAAATAGAATTGCATATCACCATCCACAGCCGAGGCAGAGTACATAGCAACAGGTTATGGATTCACACATCTTATTTGGATGAAGAATATGCTTTAAGATAATGGCATCCTAAAGGAAGTCCTAACTCTCTATTTTGACAACCTTAGTGCTATCAACATCTCGAAGAATTCTATCTATCATTTGAGAACTAAGCACATTGACATCCGTCACCACTACGATAAGAGCCTAGAAGACAAGATCATTAATCTACGACACATTGATTAGTGCCCAAAAAGTGCTATTTTGAGCCCTATTTATTGTAGATTTTGAGCATTTTTTGTGTACTAATCGACGAATTAACTTAGGTTGCATGTTAAGGTCAGGCACTGCGATCGCATTTGTGGCTAATTTTGTAGTTTTGCAAAAGCTATTTATGCCAGTTTTGTTGGAGTCGATCCAAGCCGCAAGGAATTGGTCGAACTGACATTGCGGATCGAGAAATCAAAAGGAAAGAAGAAGCGAAAGAGCCAAGAGAAAATGAAGCTGCGAAAAATTTCGCACCTACTGGTAGCTCACATTTGTGATTTTGGCCTTCAGGTTGACCAGCACTGCATTTACCATTTTACTATTCATGTATAAGTGGGTATTGAGGATATTTTTGTATTTTTGCTTGTAATTGAGCACTATATAAGCTCCAAACAAATCTTGTACAGTGGAGACTTTTTGGCAGTAATAAAATCCTGAGCGGGAATTTTCCTGCTCTTTCTCAGCTTCTCTCATTTTCTCTCTCACTTTGTGACGACAGACACCCTCGGGGATGACAACTCGAAGGATGAGTGGCTAGAAACTCTTTCTCCTTGAAGAGAAGAAGAGCTACGGCGAGGATATAAAATGAGCTAAGGGTTTTCCATGTTTTTGGAGTATTTTCTACCATTTATGGGTTCATTCAAACATCGGCTTTAATCCCTTTGGGTTGCTTTGAATGATCGGTATTTGATAAGCTTTTGGGTTCATTGGATGCTTATTGCTAGATCCATTGACATCCGTTAGTTATCATCTATGGGTTATTAAAAGGTGATTCAAGGATGTTTTTTATTTTCTCCAAATTTTAGGTTTGATTATGATTACCTTAAATGGTGATGCCAGTAGCTTTTAGGGTTCATTGTATGCTTATTGTTAGATACAGTGATATTCATTAGTTGTTGGAAGGTAGGTCAAGGAGACTTGTTTCCCACTGCCGAGACCATTGATGCTCAATGATTGCCATTTTTTAAAGGAAAATTATTAGGGATCTAGTTCTTATAATACACATGAATCCGTTCGGAAATGACTATCGAGTCGTCCTCCCCAACACAAGAAATGGACAAGAACCTCGGTGACCTTTAGAACCCAAAATCCGAGTAGCGACACTTCAAGGAGACTTCTTTACATTTATTTTATTTAACTTTCATTTTCCAAACAACACCCCCAACTTTGTTTTTTATCACCACCTTAAAATTGAGCAAATTCACCATTTTGGCCTTATTTTGCAAGTCATTTGTGTGAAGAAAACCCATCCACATGTTTGACCACAGAGTCCAGCTATCTTGCTTGATAGCATTGCTCTGGCCGATAGGAGGATAACGGTTTATAAATATTGATTCGGACCACCTGCGCACCTCATGAAAAACAATTGGCAAACATCTTCACCAAACAATTGGATGCTTCCAGGTATGAAGCTTTCAGATCATCCTTGGGGTTATGCATCAAGTGAAAAGGTAGCATTCCACTAACGAACCACAACAACCGGTGTAGGGATGGTCCCGACACCCAGAAAGGGATTGTGCGTGAAGTCCTCATCCTTAGAGTCCACATCTTTGGGATAACATTGTCATTGACCTTTGATAACAAGGGCGCCGTTAATACTAAACTGACTACCTCCTTAACTTAGCAGTGTCCTTAGTCCCTTCAGCTCTGGTCTTCAACAAAAAATGGGGAGTAGAAAAAGAATGGTAGAAGAAAGATAATTGGTCACAAATGTATCTTCATCACAAGTGTCAAGAGCTTCTTTCCTCCCTTCTGAAGTCCATTGTCTTGTTTCATTCTTCAAGAAATTTTTTTGGTGAAGACATAGCCAAAAGGGGAGAATGTTAGGTTAAAAATTGTCAATATCTTTGTTTCTAATATTCTACAAGAAAATGGCAACTTTAGAGATGGAGTTTGATGGATTAAACATGAAGTCCCTAAAAAAACCAGGAAGTAGTTCATATTAAGGCAACTGCAACAGGACTTAGCGACCTCGATAGTCAGATTAAATTCGGAAGCTAGTGGAATCAAGTTAGTTATGGAATCTTAGGCAGTGCTTGGAGAACAAGGAACCGATGGGCCTAGGATCGTTTTTAGCAAGTGCATAAATATCAACTCAAAAATATCTAATCATCTAAGCTATCAAACTAGAATTAGAAACAAATTAGGTTTCTATTCATAAGAGGATTCTTGAGCAACAAGTTTCCTTATTCTATTGGGATAGCTTAAAGGAAAGTACAGAAAATATAAGGTAATATTAGAGTCCTATTAGGATAATGATCCAACCTTATTAAGACTTCCAAGGCTGAATTACAAGTGTTATAAATTTAGGGATTTGGAAGTTGCTAATCACGGATTTTAGGAGCAAAGCTTGAAGAAGAGCAAGAAAAGTTCAAGCGTGTTGAAGAGTGGGGAGTGCATATACTTGGATTTGGTATTGCAGTTAAAAACTCACGTTGTTTGAAAGATGATTTTTAATTTTCTTCATCTTATCAATGTAATGTGGGTAACGGGTGTGCGATGCTTTTGAGATATGAATGAAGGGAGTTTATTCTGGATTCTACTAAGAGTGATTAGGTTAAAGAAGGGTCATGGGCAGAGAGGGGGTCTCGTACCACATAAGACTAACTATAACCTTGAATCAGATTAGTGAAAATCCTTGCATCTAGGCATAACCCCGTGGACGTAGACAAATGTCAAACCATGTAAAAGATTGTGTGTGCCTTTTATTTTTACGTATCACTTTATATATCTTTCTCTGTATATAGTCCCCATAAGGGAGTTCGGATGCATGGCATTGAAATTACGGCTACTCACGATCAAACATCAAAAACTATGTTCAAGAACACACACTTATGATAAGTCAAGTTAGATTCAAAATTCTTAAAGCAACAACTTCTATTTCCTTTGCTGCTCATATGATTTGAATTCAAAAGCCAAGTGATGATTATTAGGGATAAAAGCACGTTGATTTACTTAATTGTTTTACAATTAAATTTGTTTTGAAATTTTGTTAAAGACATCAATTAACCCAATCTAACATATTATGTTTTTGAAAATAATTTATTGTTTTTTATTGAAAAATAACTTATTTTGGACAAAAATGTTCTTCTCTATTTCATTTATTTACATTGTTTCTTAAAAGAAGATTTTATTTTACAAGTAAATAAGAAGGGCATTTTTGTCAAAATCTGGTCAAAAAATGATAGAGGATCAAATTTCCAAAATTGGATTTTCAAAAGTTCAATTAAGAAATATTTTGTTAAAAGATTCCAAATAAGTCAAAATTCATAAATCTAGCTCTCTTCATATTTTTCTTGAAAAATGACTTAATATGGACACAAATGCCTTTTACCATTTAATATATTTACATGTATTTTTTTTTTAAAAGAAATGGTTATTTTTATAAGGAAATAATAAAGATATTTTTATCAAAATGGGTTCAAATTTTGATGAAGGGTTAGGGCATAGTTCCTGCTTTTTAAAATGGTTTTGAGAAGAGTTTTTGAAAACATAGAGAACACATTTTTTGTATTCTCTAAAAACTCATCTTGTTCTTTAAATTTAGAATTTTTTTTTGTATTTTTTATGTTTTCAGATAAAACAAACTGAAAATTAAATATGTTTTTTATTTATTTTTAAGAATAGAAAACACTTCAAAAACTAAGCCTTCGGTTTTCGAAATTTAGTTTTCTCAATTTAATCAAATCACCCTTTGTATTTTTGTGAACTCCTCCTAAATAAACCATGACATTCCAAACAAATAATTGCAGAGGACACTTGGCTCACTAACAATCAAGACAAAATGTAGTAAATAACAAATCAAAGTAAGAGAAAAACAAAGTACAGCCACAAAAACGTTCATGGCCATGTGTTATCCAAAAAAACCACTGATTCTGTGGCTCTCCTTCCTTTTTATCACACAGCCCCAGCCTTCTCATCATCACCTTCTTCTTCTTCTTCTTCATTACCATATTCATCTCATTCTCCGATCAAAGAAGCCATGAACGACACAGTAGACAAGCTCGTAATCTTTCTAGCAAAGCGAGACGGAATCGACAAGCTCGTCAAGACCTTCCAGTACGTCTCCAAGCTCGTCCACTGGCACGCCGAAGCCGCTCATCCGGCGCCGCCCACCAAGCCAAAGCAATGGGAGATTCGCCTCCGTATAGCCGAAAAGCGTTCCGCAGCGGCCGCTTCCTCACCGGCTTCAACGCCCTCCGCCTGGCCAACCGCCCCGCACTGGCATCCTCGATTCCTCTTAACATGGAAATGATTAGCCTTTTTCGACCACTTCCTCTGGCTCGCCAGGATCGGCGTCTTGGACGCCAAGTTGGCTAGGAAGATGAGCTTCATATCGGCGTTTGGCGAGTCGTTCGGATACATTTTCTTTATTATTATTGACTTTATTATGATTAAAATGGGAGTACAGCAAGAGAGGAAGCTCGTGGCTGATTCCAGTGAGAAGCCGATGGAGGAAGTGCAGGCGGGTGTTCGGAAGATTCGAGAAGATAGAGTGATGCGGCTGATGGCGGTGGCCGCCAATGTGGCGGACTTGATCATCGCGGCGGCGGATATCGAGCCGAATCCTTTCTGTAACCATGCGGTTACTCTTGGGATTAGTGGGTTGGTGTCTGCATGGGCTGGTTGGTATAGAAATTGGCCTTCTTGAATATGTTGAGTTCCGATCGACAAGAATTAGATGGGGTTGGAACTTGGAAATTGAAAATTTGTTCACGAGAATCAGTAAGAATCCGATGAGTTTTGAGTGTTAGATATTTTTAAATTGACCCTTGTATGGTTTTTATTCTCTAAAATGTTGGATAAAACGATAAAAGATATAATTTTCTATTTTTTGCTCCCTACTTTGATGGGAAGTGGGTAGTGGTTACTAGATCGTGAAGAAGTTGGCCAAGGCAAAATAGTCCTCTCTCTACCCATTTAAGAAGCATTATACTGTTTCCATCATAAGTATATGAATGCAACTTTTTATTTAAGAGAAATGGTTAAGAGAGAAAAATCTATCTCTTAAATAATTCGACAATAAGAAAGAAAGAAACATTCAAGAAATTTGTTATGGATTCCGATATGTTATTTGTGTTTGTGAATATCATGACAGTCAAAATCTTAGAATTATCAAAGCATTAAGACTTACATTTAATGTTTTTTTTTTTTACATATGGTATCTATATGAGCCAGATTAAGACTTCCATAATTTTCTATTATGATTTATTCATTGGAATTAATTATTTGTGGAAGATTTTATTTATTTTATTTATTTTTGGTCCTTATCAGTTTTGATTTATTTCTTCCCTTTTGACTCATGTTGATATTTTCACAAACAAATCTCATTTTATTTTTATTCATTATATGTGACTTAAACATCCAGAGCTAATTCCTAGATATGTGGGATTTTATTTTTGTTATATGTGACTTAAACATCCAGTGATTAATTCCTAGATATGTGGAATTTTATTTATTTATCATTGAAGTGATTCGTATATGTTGGTTTTGTAAAACCCGGGAAAAATGTAATTTTTCTGAAAAATGGAAAAACAGTAATTTGTTGTTGTAGTACAAGTTGAAAACCTAAAATTTTCTAGATTTCAGATGATGAAGCAGTTTTAAGATTTGGAATTGTCTGTAATCCCAACCTAACCGTCAATTCGTTGGATTCGAAGCAGTCAGAATTCCCGCGTATTTAGAGCGGGTGTTGGATAGCGTGGGTGGTCTGCATCTTGTGTAGTATGGATCTTACTTGGCAAGGCTCAAAAAAATGGCACATGGCGTAAGTATGTGGTGTGGCATTTGCCACCTAGTGCATGTGTCCATGTGACATATGACACATGGAAAATGGAGCATATGAAGAACACATGGCAAATAGGAAAGTGAGAAGAAGTTTCCTCTTGTTGGAGCAAACCAAAAACAAAACAATTCAGTGGAAGAAAGAAAGGAAAAGAAGGAGAAAATGAGAAAAAGGAAAATAAAAAAAAAGAAATGAGAAAAAAAAAAGGAAAGGAGAAAAAAGAAAGGAAATGAGAGAAAAAGAAAAGAAAATGAAGAAATGAAAGAAAATGAGAAAAAAACAAAAGAAAGGAGGAAAACTGTGCATGGAGAAGAAATGAAAAACAAGAAGGAAAAGGGCTCTGATTCTCGATGTTTCGATGGTCGAAAGTCATTAGTCCTAGAATTAAAGTTGAATTACACTTTCGGCGAGGCCCTACAGTGAGTGCCAAAAACAAAGAATTAGGGTTTTCTCTATATTGGTTCCTCTTAATCTAAGAAGTACATCAAATGGCCCGTATGGTTCGGCTGACCATGAAGCTAAGTTTTCGGACGTTGGAGCGTTTTTGGAGTTGTTTTGATGAGTTTGAGAATTTGCTTAATGGATGAATTTATAGCGTCAACAGTCGCGAAGTTGTAAAAAAATAAAATAAAGATAAAGCAATTTGAAATTTGCGGGTGAGTCAGATTATTTTGAGGCGAGTATGGCCGAAAATGCCTAGTTTGTGTGAACCATTTTTGTGTGTTATTGCTGAAAATTTTATAACATGCTGAATGTGTTGTAAATATGTTGATATATGGGTGTTATATATATTAGCATGAATGGATGTAAATTATATGCTTTCGATATAATTATCCGTAGTGCGCTTATGAAATACGGTTTATAAATTGTTTCATATAGTGTTCATTATACATGTAACATGAGATAACTGGCAATGGCATTTGCATTGTATATGCACGAGGGCATCGCATTGAGTTGAATGTGAGTGCATGGTTGGTAAATCGACACTGCTTTTAGTGTTTGATTGGGTAGGCTCGGTAAATGGGACAACGTCTGACAAAGTCGTACGGTTGAATGAAACAGAAAATACGTGTCGGGTATCAGCAAGAAGGGATAGATCCCCTCTCAGGTGAAAAACCCGTCAATTATGGCCAGACATAGTCCCCAGCGGTGAAAGGCCATAAAAGTGCCTGAGTTTGCGGAGCCCGCGGTGAGACACCAAAAAATCCGCTAGCCATAAAAATGTGCATGGATTTTAAATATAAAATTATCATTATGATGTATCATCCAAAAAGCTTTTGCTTTATAAACAAATGAATTTGTTTTGAAAATAATTATTGGATGTCATCCAAAATGACGGTTTCACATGGCGTAGCGTATTGTGAGAAATTCGATGAGGGCTCGGGGCGTAGGAAGCGTGATCACCGTTTCATGGCATGAATTCCATTTAGAATTGACATATTCTTCATTGGAATGTTGATATGTGTATTATTGTGTGAACATGGCATTGCATGTGCACATAGATGGGGAGTAGCCCTTGTAGGAGTAGCCCTTGTAGGAGTTATCCTTACTGGGCATTGCTCACCCCATCGTCGGACCCCCTTTTAGGTGCAGGTTATGTACAGGCGGCTAACCCTCATACGGGACCGCATGTGTGAAGAAAGAGTCAGGCTATTAGGCACACAGAAACCTTTTGTACAAAAAAAAAAATTGATTTTACATGTAATATTTGTATCTAAGAGTTGCTTTCGAGCTCTTGTAATTGTTTTTGATAAATTTATATATTTTTCTAAAATATATGGGCATGAATGTGACGCCCCAAAACCGGGGGGTCCGTTGACAACCCCTCAACCCGCGAAATACTCGTGGATGTCAGGTAACCCGACACCTTTCACGAAAATCGGTGAGTCTCAGCTGTACGGGATACACTCAAAATACAAACCTGTCATGAGTTTACAATGACCACACAGGGTCCACATATGAATAAAAATGAGTAAAAATGACCATTTAGGCCCCTGCATCAATACTCATCACAATACATCAACTATCTGCAATAGTTCAAGAGTTAATAAATTACTCTTAATACAAACATATATTAAAATTCTGAGTGTACATGTTATACAAATGACAATGCAGAAACCCGCAATGGCTTTCTTGAACAACGACCTGTGATGCGCTTTACAGGTGCGCCACGTACTTGAAATGATATTCCCTCGACGAGGGTGAAATGGCTTGGAGTGAAAGTTTCACTTACATGGGTTCTTCCTCACTAAGTTAGCATGCATGGCAAAACAAACGCGTTCGAGTAATTCGCTGAACCTACTCAGATAATACACATACCAAACCCGTATCTCGAATTCATAAATGACTCCCTACTTTACTGTGCATGTATGAAAACCATTTCCAAACAAAGGTATTTGTTTTAATCGTGAACACAACCCTCCGATATAAATAATGGCATTTCAGATAACCTATTTTGTGGATCACCCTCCGATGTATATTAATTGGTATTTCAGCGAGTTGATATTTTATATGGACAACCCTAGATGTATATCAGATTGGGCGACTCCGACGATTTATATTTTTTTTATATGGACAACCCTCCGATGTTGTAATGGACACACTCAGATAATTATTATTGTTAATTGACCCTCAAAACAATTCTCTCGAAACCACCTCATGCACTCGCTCACATTGTCCTAAGTTGCTTACTAGTGCTATGGAATGCATGATGTCAATTCCGATACGTTCATGCTAATATATTCACATGCATATATATTATATGTTAATCGCATAAAGCATGTTATCTGGAATTCATATCAATTCACGCTTAAAAATTAGCTCACACGAGCTAATTAACAAATACAAAGCAATTCATTTGAATCCTTTCTGACCAAACACATTTTCACCTGAGATTATTTCGTGTCCTTTATTCACATGAGCAGGTAAACCCCTGGTTCTTGTTCATGATCACTGATGGAATTTTCTCCCACTCGGTTCAAAGCTTTTGAGGCTAGGAGTTTGCGACTATCTGAGCCTCGAACGTTCTAGCAGATTTAAATGGTTCTTAAACAAGAATAACACAAGTAGGAAAGATCACTACCTCTTGGAGTTGTCGTAACTCTACGAGTGGTGCCCAGCGTAGTCACTTGCAGCGTGAGAGCAACTCACTTGCTTCTTTCATTAAGCAGGTAATTAGGAGTTCTTAGGAATCTTAGAAAATGTGCTCTCTCTCTAAAAATCACCGTCTCTAAGCCCCTTTGCATCTCCCAAATGCGCTCACGCTGATTTTGGTTCTTTTAATTTTTTTTGGAGAAGACAACTATTCACATTTGTCTTTTTCCATTAAACTTTAAAATAATGCCCATTATGTCCCTTCTTCTAGATTTTTGACACTTGGCACTATCTAGGCCGTCCATTTCCATCATCTATCTACTCATGCAATATGTGTCACATGAGTACATGTTATAGGTGACTTTGTCCCACGTCATGTCGTTTCACGGCTTTTTGATACTGGTGCCTCGAAAAGCATTCTGGGTCATTGTCTCGGAATTCCACGAAGTCGACTTGGTAGCTAAGCTTTGCGAGACGATTCCAATGGTGAAGTCAGTTTTGTCATCCGAGATCTAGAAAAATTTGGTTTTTACAGAAATTACGATTTGCTTTTTCAAGTGGAATTTTCTCGGTCTTACATTCTCCCCCTCCTTAAGATTTCGTCCAGAAATTACGAGGACAATCTCAACAAATCATGCATATGCAACATGCACTATACCATGCATGTAAACTAGTCACTTAAATGTTAAGCAGTAAACCCACGTACCTTAAATCCTAAGCAAAGAGAAGGGATGGGTGGCGCGTGTCCTCGCGCTCCCACGTTGACTCCTCCATTCCACGGTGTTGCCATAGCACCCTCGCTAGCCACCTCGTGGTCTTGCGTGCAAGAGCACGATCCACGGCTATCCATAATGCACAACGGTCCCTCCCTCGAAGGTCGGAAGTCATTATCGACCTCGATCTCTGTAATCCATTACATGAGAATTTGGATGCGGAGTGTACCTCACAGACATGGAGCGTGAAATACCTGTGGACACCTGGCGTATTTGGGCGGTAAAGCCAACCGGTATGCTATAGTGCACCTCACCGAGTATCTCGAAGGGCTGATAAACCTCGGCGGTAAGCATAAACTGCAGGAACTGACCACTCCTCTCTTAGGCATCACCTTGAGAAGGCGTGATCCCCGACCTTGAACTCTAAGGGTCGGCGTCGTGCATCGCAGCTCTTCCTGCAGGCTCGGCGGTGAAGGCCTATTTGTCGTATCAAGCTCACCTTCTCGGGCGTCTCTGTCGGATCGGGACCACGATTATTCGTTCTCTCCCACCTCAGTCCTGACATAGCGGTGATCTGCGCCTCCGTACAATGCCTCGCCATGGTGCCATCTATAATCGCACAGTAGCTGTTGTTTGTAGGCGAAAGATTCCACTAAGGAGCAAGTGCTCTTCCAGGTTACCCTTATGATCCGGGACGCATGCTCGCGGCATGTCCTCTAACACACAACATAATTAAATGATGACCAGTCGGATTTGTGGGTGGAGAGTTGTACTCATGGTCGACCATGTATAACCTTTGGAAACTCTTCGAAGTGCGTTATCAAACCTCGGGTCCACTATCCCGGAGTCACTATGGATCTTAGGTACTCCATGTAGCGGGACTATCTCTCGAATATCTGACCGGCGGAATCTCTCGATGTGAAGGTCATACGCACCGGCTAGAAAATGTCTTGAGCCATTGTGGCCAGGTCCCTTATCACTTATCTCGCGTCATGCCTCTACGGTGTCGTAGCCCAGAGTGGGTCTAAAATCCATCGTGGTGCTCCACTTCCATTCAGCCACCTCGATGGTTGAAGTAGCCATGCGCCCACGGTGCTCGTATGCTCTTGACCACGTGAGACATCGTCGAACAAAGTCCCCAACGTGTCTCTTCGTCCCGCTCCCCAATAGTGCGCGACGAAGATCCTGGGTACATCTTCGGTGCCACTAGATACATGGCAAATCAAGGCGGTGAAACTCCACAGAATCTCCTCTCTCAAATCGGTCATTTGGGAACCACTACCCCTTAGTCCTCTATCTTAAGACTACCATCCGTGAGCGATCTGACCCTCGTCCTGTGCCGCATTGTCATAGGTCACGATGGACACTATCTAGAGTCTGTCCATGGGACTCAGTCACTCTGCTTTCAAACAAAGGCGGTGTAGCCACTAAACTCCCAGCGTACCACAGGCTGCTCGTTATCTTATGTAGCTGTCTTACAGTCTCGAGCATCCGCCACTCCAGAAGCTATACTAGCTCCTCGTGACTTCCGGCCGAGCGCATCGGCCACCATTTTCCTTACCGGGATGGTAATGCAAGTGAAGTCATAATTCTCTAGGAACTCCATCCATCTGCGTTACTCCATATTGAGGTCCGTTGCATGAAAATATCTTCGGACTTTATGGTTTAAGTACCTCGAGCTCTCGTCATATAAGTAGGTAGGCGCCGTCTTCAAGGCGAGGCTACGGCCGCCCGACTCCATGTCGTGTGTGGGGTAATTCTGCTCATGATTCTTTAACTGACGGAAACCATAAGCTCTTACCCTCGAGATGCATCGAAACCTGTCGTCCGACCGCCGAGAAGCGTCGCAATACATTGTGTACCCCTTGTCCCCTGTGCAGGACTATCGAATACGAGTTGAAGTAAAGTCTCTCTTGACTCTGGGGTGATACCTCCTTGCATCGGTCATCCCAGTCAAACTTGACCTCCTTTGAGATTCGATCGTCATAGGTCTTGCTAATCGGGAGAGAAATCCTGATGAATCTCTTGTAGTACCCGGTCAATCCCCAGCTGCGTATCTCGGCCGACTTGGCCTCTCCCAACTCATCATGACCTCGACCTTCTCTGGGTCCACTGACACACCTGATGCTGACACCACGTGTCCCAAAAATCTCACCTCGATGGCCAAAACCGCCTTGAACTTGGCGTACAAGCGATGGTCTCTCGGCAAGCGTAAAACAATCCTCGAATGATACTCATGCTCCCACTATGGCTGGGAGTAGATGAATGTCATCAGAAGACTCACGATAAACTAATCTAGATGGGTTGGAATACCACATGCATGAGAATCGTGAATCTTTGCTTGGTAGCGTCGTCGATCAAAGGGCATCCTTGTAAACTCAAAGTGCCCATAACGTGTCTACTTATTTGTCTTAGGGATGTCTGTCTCCCTAACCCTCGGTGATGGTAACCGGTCACGAGTCATCTTGGAGTAGAATCGCTCCTCTCGACTGGTCAGACAAATCATCAATCCTCGTGATGGTTCTGGAGTTCTTGATGTGGCCTGTTCAATTAATACATAGTCATTTACGATTGGGTCTTGTCTTTCTTCTTTGCAAATAGAGGCAGGAGCGCCACATGGTGAAAGTGCTTGGTCTATCGACCACTGTCGATAGCTCCACGTATTTGGACTCTGAGTTCTGTAACTGTTGGTGCCATCTATCGCGAGTCATGAGATGGGTGAATGCTGGGTGTAACTCGATACCGAAGTCTACAACCCTCTGCGGAGGCAATCCCGTAGCTCATCGGAAAAACATCCTCATACTCGCAAACTACTCGAGGTAGATCTAAGTCCGGTCTCACCTTGTCCTCAGAGTGGGCTTGCTGTGACCACGGTATCACTGACACGGACTCGTGCCGTCACGGGGCGAAATGTCATACTTGTCCCCACGAGTACAACCGCAGTGTTGTCCTGTGTGGTGCCCTCCCCTACGCTCACGATCGATAACAACCACTGTGGTGTCATTGATCATCCTAGGATGACATCAGATCCCAGAAACGTATCCCATAATCCTCGGAGTCCGCTGTGGTGGGAGTCCCAGAGATCTCTAACTCGTAACCTCGGCATATTATCCCTATCCCCGCCTAATCCTAGGGGAGGAACTCACATCTGAGGCTCCTCTAAGGTCTCGGCCTCCACAAATGACTCTATCAATGCGATCTGTGATGGATAGTGCGAAGCACAGCCAGAATAACACTCTTGCCCGTGTCATTTGCCTCTGGGTCTCTGGGGTCCTTGACAGTTCCACCGTACTTGGGCCTCACCCTCTGCCGTTGGAGCCTTGGCCAAATCGATCAAAATCGTATCAAAGGTAATCTCCATAGCCTTTAACACCTTCTCGACCTGCATGAACCAATGGTCTGCTACCATCGGATCCCCTCCCCTTGTGAATGTCGGAGGATGATGTGCTCTAAGCCTCTGGAGGTTACTCGGACCTCCCTATCTACCTGCTACTAGCTGTAATAGCGGCGGCCGCAGCCACCTCGGCCTAAACAAATCTCTTTGGTCGAATCTTTTGGTGGTGCTGACCCGGTACCCTAGTGGGCCTTCCTCTACGTCCTCGCCCTCGACCATCTACATGTCAAATGAGGTTAATATCAATCTGCAGTATCTACAGGCGTAACCATAGCCCGAGACACTATTCAAATATCAGAAAATATTTCATATACAATTTCCTTGCATTCATAGGAATGCAAGCCATTAATTCAATATATCAAATCAAAATTTAACAATTTATTTTAGAAAATTTCCTTTTAAAAGATTTTATTTCATTTGATTTTATTTTAATTTTTTTTTTTTAACAATAGTGTTCATGAACAGTATTCATGAACAGTGGTTCAAACACTGACTCAAAACAGTGTTCTGAGTCAAAATTGGGTCAAGTGCATAGTGTGCACACACTGGACCCAGCCTGTGCGCACAGGCCGTGCGCACACTGCGCCCAGGCCGACCATGTAACACCCCAAATTATACCCTAACAGTTTTATAACATGTTTTGGGTATAATAAAAGTAAAAGTATATTTTTCCGGAATAAAATAAAGATAAAAACAAAAGTAGGAATATGCATAAGTTAAATTACAAATAATGAAAGATTAAATTTATTGTAAAAATAACATAAATTGATTTGCAAATAGTAGAAGAGTTGAAGGACCAAGAGTAATAAAGAAAGATATTAGAATGAAATAAGGATGAAAATTTATGGAAGAGACAAGTGGCTTAAAGGAAAGGGGAGGAAGTTTCCTCCTTTGATTAGAAAGAGAAATCAAATAAGGATAAGACCAAAATAAATATCTCATTTTTTGGTCTTGGAGAAAAAGGAGGCAAATACGAGACAAAAGAAGAGAGAAAAGAAGAAGAAGAAGAAGAAGATTACAGGTATGGAACTACTAAATTTGAATATGGATACATGTCTTAGGTTTGGAAACTCCCAATCTCATTTCTTGTAGAGTTGAGTTGAGAAGAGCTTTAAGACTCCTAGATATATGTTTTGAGAAAGTACAGTTCTGAGTTAGACCCGAGAAAATTCCTATGTTTGATCATGTGCCGGTAACAGGACCTTAGAATGAGTTTTAGGTCCAAGAAATAGAGGGAATCTGAAGTAAGTCCTTCTGATAAATTAGCCACATCAATGAGATTGATGTTAGGCTTTTGAATTTTCAATTTAGACCTCTGTGAAACCCAGGGTTATAGTCCTTTTCTTTTGTGAATTCGACCCGGCTAAAATCTGGTGGTCGGTTAAGCAGTCGGGTCCAACTAGCCGTGCCTTAGAACAGGTTTGGGTCAGAAATAAAGAGGAATTTGTCAGTAAGTACTTCTGAAATGCTTAGCCCACATCGGTAGACTTGATGTTAGGCTTTTGAATTTCTCAGTCGGACCCTGGCAGACAGTTATGGTCTTTTTACTCTGAGCTGATCAAATGGGTGAAGGAGTCAGCCCATAGAGGTCGTCAAATAGAGGTCGTGAGACCTCTCGTCACAGAAATCAACTCGTCATGCGAGAGCTGACTCGTCATCGCGAGCTCACTTCGTCTGAAGAGTTCAGCTCGTCTGTAAACTGAGCTCGTCACTTGATCTCGGCTCGTCGGTCAGTCGGCTCGTCGAGGCGGCGCGCGCGACCTCGACTTAGGAAGGTCATATCTCCTACGTTTGAACTATGATTTAGGTGTTCTTGGACTCTATGGAAAGCCCATTAGTCAAGAATCCATCCATATGCCTGAGGAAGATGACTAGATGTCAGGCAGGGGTGTTAGACTGAGCTCGTCACTTCAATTGCAGCTCGTCAGTCAGGTCGGTGGTCGAAGCCCATTGACCTCAACCGGAGGTCATATCTCCTCGTTTGAACTCGATTAGGGTGTTCTTGGACTCTATGGAAGCCCATTGAGTCAGAATCCATCCATATTCTAGGAAGATATTAGATGTCAGACCGAGGTGTTGGAGCTGAGCTTGTCACTTCAGTGCAGCTCGTCGATCGAATCTACTATTCGAGGCCCGACTCGCATGACCTCCAACTTCGGAAGGTCATATCTCCTTCGTTTGAACTTCGATTCGGGTGTTCTTGAACTCTATGGAAAGCCCATTGAGTCAAGAATTCATAAATAGATAGCATGATAAGATTGGAACTCATATTAGTCCCGGAAAACATGAAAAACAGTAGGCTCTGTAAGTAACTATAGTTATTCATATTATGAATTCATAAATAACTCATAAGCATACAGGGTAAGCATAGTTATTTATGCATACAATGAACATAGAAAAATGCAAAGTTATGAATAAATGATTGTACATATATATATATATATATATATATATATATATCACATATGATTTCGAACGGCAATGGTATTCGGAATATGGGAATATATCTGAAACATAAAATATATATTGATTTATGCCTTAGAACTGGTAGAGGGATAGATGGGCATGCCTATTAGGGGAAAAATAAGTCTATAACATACAAGTTCTGATATCGAGGCCCCGTTTGGGTCGATGACATAGATCCCGTTTGGATCACGGTGGCCCGAGGTCACCCGGCGCCTCAGGGCCCTCATTGGATGGTCCTTTGTAAATGCGGTGATGATACCTTTGGGTATAATATATCACAGAGCCTTCGGGCCCTCATGGACCGCTGTTTCATACAGTGATTATAGCGCCTTCGGGCCCTCATGGACCGCTGTTTCATACAGTGATTATAGCGCCTTCGGGCCCTCATGGACCGCTTTTCATACGATGGAGCCACTGACACCTTGGACCCTCATGGTTTTCTGTATCCACTTCTAAGGTTTATGCGGAGACATGAAACATAAAGAAATGACAGTATATCACCAGGAAATGTAAGAGAATATATGAAGAGAATATGACTTATAGCACTGCTATGTGATGATAATAGTATATACGATTCTGAAACAGAAGTAAAATACAGATGACATGAAAAGTATATGGATGATGATTAAGAAATGGGCCCCAGTTATGATAAGTATATATATGAGAAATGATAAGAATCTGTAACTGTAATATGTGTTATATGCATTTGTATAGAAGTGTGGTGACCTTAATAGAAGTCATCCATGTGTATTAATTCCCACTAAGCGTAAAGCTTAGCACGGGTGTTCAATCGGGTGTAGGTACGAAGAAAGAGGAACCCGGAGGACCGGGCCGTCCATCGTGATCAGGCCGCTGTGATAGGTGCCCAGCAGACCTTTAGGTCATTTTATATATAAAAAGTTTATGACCAATGTAAATATTATAGATGTTGAACACTTCCATATATGGAGCTTGTATATATATTTTGTAATCCCATTTTGCTCTAGGAATATAATACAAGTTAATTGTTTAACATTATGAATATGCGAGTGTAAAGGGTTATAGGTTTAAAAAAAAAAAAAGCCCTCCGCCGGCATCCTATCTTAGAGTTGGGGCGGCACGAGTTCGAGCCATGTCGCGGCGCCTTGCCGGCTAGGTATCGTGGGCCGTGTCGTGGCGCATGGGAGCTGTGTCGCCGGCCCCCCTCCGGCCGTGTCGGAGCTCCACGAGGTACATGTCGTGTGACTGGCGGTGTTGTCGTGCGCGCTATGTCGCACCGCAAGAATTAAATAATATCAGCCCAGGTAATGCGTTTGTATCGCGACACACTCAGTGTAGCGGTAATGCGTAGGGGCCGGCCGGTGTCCACTGACCCCTTCAGTAGGTGTCGTGGCCCCTCCAGGTCGTATCTGGTCGTGCCATGGCCGTATCGTGGCCGACCATGCGCGCCTGCTGCGTTGCCTCCCTGGCCTTTTCTGTCACAATACAGTTTGTTGTATTGTGACTCAAACTAAATTATTGGGCAGCAGCCCATCCAATTGCCAGAATTTTTTTTTCATTTTAGCTGCGGAATACCCGCAAAAAAATATTTTTCATTTTCGGTCAAACCAAATAAATTTCTTAAAATTTATTTTATCCATTTTTCATTTAATTATGGACATTTGTCCATTTTCTCGAACACCTAAGGTTACATTTTCTCGACCTAATAGTGTTCAACGTTTTTCCTATGCTATTCACGAGCATAAAATTTCAATCCGCGATTCACTTACCACGATAATTCATCACACATCAATCATCAATTTTACGAAAATGTGTGATCTAACGTGCTCATCAGTCACAGGTAATTGTATACCTGCTTATTGACGCTTCGCTCACAGGTATTTATAAACCTAGGCTCGGATACCATGCTGTGCGCCCCAAAACCGGCGGCCGAATCGAAGTCGGTTGTGACCAGATCCAACCAGCGGAATACTCGTGGATGTCGGGGTGCTTGAGCACCTTTCCGAAAATCAGGTTGGTATCGCTGTACGGGAAGCTCACCCAGTCTGAGCCCTGTCCCCTGAGTTTACAATGATCACACGGGGGTCCACATATGAATAAAAATAGAAAAAAGAGAAATGACCATGGGCCCCTGCATCAATACTCATCACAATACATCAGCTTCTTGCAATAGTTCAAGAGTTAATAAATTACTCTTAATACAAACATATATTAAAATTCACAATTCTAATACATGTTATACAAATGACAATGCCAAAGCCACAAGCTGGCTTTCTTCAAACACGCGGCCTCTAATGAGTACCACCTTCCCCATCGCTCCCTGTACCTGAAATGATATTCCCTCGACAGGTGAAATGAAGCTTGATGAGAAAGTTTCTACCCTAGGTTTACTCCTTTAAGTGCACATGCATGGCAAAACAAACACATTCAAGTAATTACATGAACCTACTCGAATGTTTACATGCCCAAACCCATATCTCGAGTCCTCACCGATTCCCTCACACTTGCCTAAGCCATGTATGAGAAAACCATTTCCAAACAAAGGTATTTGTTAGTAAACTGAAACACTGGAGTATAAATAATGGATAAACTCAGATAACCTATTTTGTGGACTACCCTCAGTGTATATCAATTGAGGTGACTCAGAGCGATTGATATTTTATATGAACTGACCCTCCGATGTATATCAATTGGGCGATTCCGACGATTGATATTTATATGGACAACCTCCGATGTATATCAATTGAAGAGCTCAGGCGATTGATATTTTTATGAATGACCCTCCGTGTTGTAATGGACACACTCGATAATTATTATTGAATTGACCCTCGAAACAATTTCTGCCAGAAACCACCTCATGCACTCGCTCCTATTGTCTAGGGTTTCCCTAGTGCATATGGAATGCATGATGTCAATTCGAAATCGTTCATCTTAATATATTCACATGCATATATATTCTTATAATTAAATCACATAAAACATATTATCTTAATTCACCATGTTACATAAATTAGCTCGCATGGGCTAATTAACAAACATAACAATTCGTGGATATAAGCCAAACACATTTTCACACAAAATTATTTCGTGTCACTATTCATGTGAGCAGTAAACCCCTCGGGTTCTTCATTCATAATCCTCAGTGGAATTTCTCCACTGATTCAAAGCTTTTGAGGCGGGTTTACGGTATACAAGCCTTAGAGCATTCCCCAACCATTTACATGGTTCTTAAACAGGGAATAACACAAGTAGGAAAGATCCTACCTCTTGGGTTGTGCGTAACTCCACCAAATTGGTGCCAGCGCGTGGTATAGCAGCGTAGAGCCTTTTCTTGCTAAGTCGAAAGCGGAGTGGTCAGATTTGCTAGGAATCGCAGAGAGGAAGGTGCTCTCTCTCTAAAAAATCACAAATCTCCTAAGCCACTGCATCTCTCCCGTCTGCTACTGCCCCAATTTTGGTTCTTTTAATTTTTTTTGGAGAAGACAACTATTCACATTTGTCTTTTTCCATTAAACTTTAAAATAATGCCCATTATGTCCACTTATACAGATTTTTAATGGCTTGTATTATCCCCAGGCCGTCGGAATTTCCATCTCTATCTACTCATGCAATATGTGTCACATGAGTACATGTTATAGGTGACTTTGTCACATCACGTATCGTTTACGACTTTGATACCGGTGCCTCAAGCGTGCAAATTCCATTTATGCCGAATTACGAGTCGACTTGGTAGCTAGCTTTTGCGAGGCAGTTCCAATGGGTGGGACATTTCATCATCGAGATCTAGAAATTTTGAGTTTTTACCTGATTACGATTTTGCCGCTTTTCAAAAGTGGAATTTTCGGGTCTTACAATGAATGGATTCCCGATAAATGAAACGCGATATAGTGGTATCGCGATATGCAATACCCAGGTATTATGTGCGTTGACGGGTTGTCAACGGGACTCTCGAGTTTTTGGGGCGTCACAAGTTTGACCATTTCCATGAGATTATCTAGTGATGTCATATTTTATTATGCATATCTTTTTCTACTCAACCTAATGTCTATACTATAATTATGTTATTGGTTTTTAATTTTGCCCATAATTTGTTCCACAAGTATAGATCAATTAAAGAACTCGTGCATGATGAAATATGTATTATATAAAATAAATAAATCCGACTGTTTCATACTTATGAGTGACATTTCTTGTGTTGATAAATTAGAATTATTTTCTATAATTTATTTGGTCAATTGTCCACATAAATGAAACTATGTAGATAATGACATATTATAACTGATGATTAATAGTACTTTTGCAAAGTAATTGTTTCAATTTAAGATCTATTTTATGAATCAGTTTGGTGATCACCAAAGTGACCCGACTAAGCAGATTTCAAGTTGTATTTTTTTATCTTAATACTCAATCCCAAGTATTTAAAAAAAAAAAAATATATATATATATATATATATATATATATATATATATATATATATATATATATATATATATATATATATATATATATATATATATATATATATACTTCTTGAAACTATTTAGATAAATATTTATGCGTATCCTTAATCCTTGAGAATATTTTAGCTTATTACAAAAGGTGCACCACTTTTCTTGTGATTAATATACTAAGGTAAAATAATTAATATGTATCCTTAATTGAGAATTGGAATCGGATACCCAAAAGTAACAGACCTATCGGATTATGGATATATCATTAATTATTTTAATAGGTGAAAGGGAATCACCATAATAGTCAAAAGTTAAAATTTTGTATGCTATAATTTTCATCCAAAGATGTGTTACATTAGTATTATTTAATCGAAGGCATTAATGTGTGAGCATATATTTAATTGCAGGTTCAATACCTGTTTCGCATCATTCGCATGCTTCATCTGTTCTGATCCTTAATGGAATAAATTTCTCAGACTGGTTTGAGCAAGTCTAGTTTCACCTAGGTGTACTGGATCTTGATTTGGCACTTCGAACTGAGAAACCACCTACTATTATTGAGGAAAGTAATGCGAAAGAAAAGACTTTAAGTCATTCTTAAGAAAGATTGAATAGATTGAGCAGTTTATGTGAATGAGCATAGCGAACAACATTAAGTCAACATTTTTTGAATGTGACACTGCTAAGGAATTTTTTAAGACTATGGAAGAACGTTTTCGTTCAGCTGATAAGTCTCTTATCGGGACATTAATGGCTGAACTCACCACCATGAAGTTCGATGGTACTTGTAGGATGCATGAGCACATCCTTGAAATGTCAAATCTAGCTGCTAAATTGAAGGCTCTTAGGTTGAATGTGGATGATTCTTTTCTAGTTCAATTTATTTTGAATTCCTTGCCTCTTTAGTATGGGCCATTTCAAATTCATTACAACAATAGTGGAATGAGTGGAATGTAAGCAGATTGCATTTAGTATGCTAATTCGAAGAACAGACTTAGCAGCAGGGACATCAATTAGTTCACCTTATAAGAAAAGAAGCCAATAAGAAGTGGAAGAAACCTAAGAAGGGCAAAAAGGTAGAATCACCTAAGAACAATGGGCCTCCTCAAGGTAAAGAGGCTCATGAGAGGGGACAAAACAGTATCAAGTGCCATTTCTGTTGGAAGTTTGGGCATGTTTAGAGAGATTACCACAAACGTAGGGCATGGTTTGAGAAGAAAGGTAAGCCTTTAGCTTACGTATGTTTCGAATCAAGTCTTACTGAAGTTCCTTCTAATACTTGGTGGATTGACTCAGGTTCCACTGTTCATTTTTCTAATTCAATGCAGGGCTTCCTTACAATCCAGAGTTTAAACCAAAATGAAAGTTGCATAGTTGTGGGAAACGGAGTCAAAGTTCCCGAGTGGATTTGCTATTAGGGCGTTTCATTTTATTTCTAGACTAGCTGATTGTTATCTAGGTTGTTTCAAACACTTTATGTTCCTTCTATTTCTCGTAATTTGGTTTCAATGTCTAAACTTGACCTTGAAGGTTATTCCTTTTCATTTCGTAATAAAAGATTCAGTTTGTTTAAGAATTCTTCCTTTGTTGGTTTTGGAAGTTTATGTGATGGCTTGCTTTGAGGTGAATCTTAATGATCATTTTCTTTGAAAGCCTTACAACCTGCATCATATTGGTGGAACTAAATGTAACACGATCAGCCAATTTTGCTTACTTGTGGAGCAGGATGTTTTGGAGTCATATATCGAAAAGAATGTAGAGATTAGTAAAGATGGGTTTTGTCTAACCTAGATTTGACTAGTCTCGATGTGTGTGGATTGTGATAGGAAAACAAACCAACCTGCGAGAAGGTCATATAGAAGTGAAGAACTTCTTGAGATTGTCCATAAGGACATTTGTAGGACATTGACTACGCCATCGTTTGGTAATGAAAATTATTTTATCACTGTCATTGATGATTTTTCACGTTATTGTTATATCTATTTATTGCATGAAAAATCTCAAGCAGTGGATGCTCTAGAGGCATACATGGTTGAGGTTGAAAGGCAATTAGATAAAAAGGTGAAAATCATTAGATAAGATAGAGCTGGTGAATATTATGGTAGATATGATGGATTAGGTCAACACCCTAGCCCAGTTGCTAAACTCCTAGAAAAGCATGGTATATGTTCACAATACACTATGCCAGGTACGCCTCAGCATAATGGAGTAGCTGAAAGGCGTAATCGTACATTGATGGATATGGTTAGGAGCATGTTAAGTAATTCACTTTTACCCATTTCATTATGGAAACCCTTAAGACCACTGTTTATTTACTGAATATGATTCCTACTAAAGCAGTTCCAAAGACTCCTTTTGAACTGTGGACAAGAAGGAAACCAAGTTGAAGGCACCTGTACGTTTGGGGTTGCCAATGGAGGCTAAGTTTATAATCCCACATGAAAGAGTAGTTTCAAAACTATTAGTAGTTTACTTTATTGGCTATCCAATGAAATCCAAGGCTATAGGTTTTGTGTCCTAATCATAGTCTGAAATTTGTTGAAATGGGTAATGCGGATAATTGAGAATGGTGAAATTAATTGGGAGTGATCGATTACAAAACATAAATATTCAAGTCGAGTCATGAGTCCACTACCTAACTTCAAAAATTGTTGTTCTACAATTGTTCAGATCATATGACAATGTTGAACAACAAATTAATGATCAATCACTCCCATTGAGATTACTACTAATGAACCCGATTATGGAAGAACCCTGACAATCAACATTAAGAAGGTCTCGAAGATACTTGAAGACACATTATTTATGATGATTATGTGGTTTATTACAAATCTGATTATGATATTGTGCCAGTAGAACTTGGTTTCATTTTTCACAAGCCATTAGTTGTAATGATTCTGATAAATGGATTGATGATCCCTGCATGTGGTGTGCTTGAGAGAGGGGTTCCCAGTCAGTGGATGGGTGTTGCGAGAAAAACAATTACCCCACCATGTAGAACTTCCCAGGTGTACAGTATTACCAACGCCAACGGATGATAATGTGCAGAGGAGTGTCTGTACAGGTAAGCTGCAGCTCTGTGAGAGGCGTGTCGGGCAGACTAAACCGGACTTGTGGCCAAGGTTTCACTAAAAATGGGGTATTGTTGATTATAAGAGCCTTCTCTCACACCATCAAGAAGGATTCACTTAGAATCATTATGGCTTTAGTTTCTCATTTTGATTTAAAACTACACCAAATGGATGTGAAAACTGCTTTTCTGAATGGGAGTTTAGAAGAAAAGGTTTATATGGATCAACTTGAAGGTTTCTCCATAAAGGGAAAATAACACATGGTTTGCAAATTAAATAAGTCAATATATGGACTTCATGACTCTAGGCAGAGTGGTATGTAATTCAATGATACTATTACTTTATTGATTTAAGGAAAACATCGTTGATCGATTGTATATATCCGAAGGTTAGTAGAGGAGCAAGTTTAGTTTCTGATTTTATATGTTGTGATATATTAGCGCGTAGTGATCTTGGTTTTATTGCACACAACGAAATTCCTCTATGAGAATTTTGACATGAAGATATAGGTGAAGGCGACTTACGTGATTAGAATAGAAATATTCTATGAGTAGCTCACGTGGTTTGTTAGGTTGTCTCAAAACTGATATATTAGAGCAATCTTAGACATGTTGGTATGGAGAAATGTTCAGCTAGTGTTACCCCAATTCAAGGGGATAAATTTAGTCTCATGCCAATGTCCACAAAATGAATGGGATGTAAACGGATGGAGAGAATTCCTTGTCGCCTGCTATAGGAAGTTTGATTATCTGAGCTTGCACCGGGCCGGACATTAGTTTTGTTGTTAATTTATGTTGGGTAGATACGAAGTAATCTGGAGATGGATCATTGGAAGAATTACCAAAGAAAGTGATAAGATACTTAAGGGGAGCAGATTATATACTACTTTTAAGAATCGATAATTTTGAAGTGATTGTTGCAACGACTCGGAATTTCTTGGATGTGTTGATAGTAGAAAAACAACTTTTGGTTAATTATGTATATCTGTTAGTTGGAGAAGTAATTTCATGGAAAAGTGCTAAACAAACTATTATTGTTGCATCCACAATGGAAGTTGAATTTGTGGCATGCTTTGAGGCCACAGTTCATGGTTTATGGCTAGGAAATTTTATCTTAGGGCTTGCTATTGTCGACACTATTGAGAAGTCGCTGAGAATTTATTGTGATAATTCTACAGCTGTATTTTTCTCCAAGAACGATAAATACTCTAATGGTGCTAAACACATGGAGTTAGAATATTTTGTTGTTAAGGAGGAAGTTCATAAACAACAAGTGTCTATCAAACATATTAATGCTTAGCTTATGGTTGCAGATCCATTAACTAAAGGGTTACCACCAAAGACATTTAAGGAACATGTTAAAAGGATGGGTCTTGATTGTAACTTTTGATGCTTATTATGTTTTGGATTACAATGGTTTGTTTATGTTATTAGACACTTTGAGATTTCATTAATCATGTTTATGATTTTCTTGTTTTCCATTTAGTACATACGTTTATGGGATCAGGATAAATGATAGAAGTCTTTTCTGAAGGCGATTTTGTTGGATATAGTGATTCATTTTTAGTATAGTATTTATGATGACCAATTTAAGTTAGAGATGGATTAGTATTTTATGCGCATAATGTGTCATTGAGGCTAAAGTAAAGTTAGTCATATGGGCCAAGTGGGAGAATGTTAAATATTTTTAAATGTCCCACATGACACGTGTATGGCTTTTAGTCTCTTAATAAAAGGAAGTTATCTAATCTAATCTCTAGAATGTTGGTTAATACGATAAGAGATATAATTTCTTATTTTTTGCTCCCTACTTTGATGGGAAATGGATTAGTGGTTACTAGATCGTGGCAGTTACTAGAAAGGAAATATGTCCTCTTTCTACCCATTTAAGAAGCATTGTATGGTTTCCATCATAAGTGTGTGAATGCAATTTTTCATTTAAAAGAAAGGGTTAAGAGGGAGAAATCTATCTCTGAAGAATTCGACAATTAGAAAGAAAAAAACATTCAAGAAATTTGTTATGGATTCCGGTATGTTATTTATGTTTGTGAATATCATGATAGTCAAAATCTTGGAATTATCAAACCATTAAAACTTACATTTATTGTATTTTTTTTAACATTAAGTTCATTTAAAATTGCGATCGATAATACTGAACTTGTATAGTCCTTTTTTATGTTTTAGTGAATTTATAGATTCCTTAACCTGTACAAAATCTTCTTTCAGTCGGAACTTTTGCAAGCATGCATAATGAGAACCCAAAGTCCTGTTTGATCACTTTTATTATTTTTTTTTAACCGTTCCACATCAGCTTGCAATCCACCTTAACTAATATTGTGGGTTCCGGCTTATCCACCTTAACTAATGTTATGGGGTTCAGCTTTACAGCTCACCCTTTACTAATGTC
The DNA here is from genome assembly GCA_016808115.1 of Tetrastigma voinierianum. Classification (NCBI taxonomy): domain Eukaryota; kingdom Viridiplantae; phylum Streptophyta; class Magnoliopsida; order Vitales; family Vitaceae; genus Tetrastigma; species Tetrastigma voinierianum. Next base: position 88,652 of record JAEQBH010001874.1, read on the forward strand.
ATGGGGATCTTGGAAGACTTGAACAGGTGAGCAGGGGGAATTTAGTACTCTTTTTTTAAACAGTTATTTTCTTCTGAACTAACAACATAAATATATATTTGACAATTGGAAATTAGAAAACTATTTTCTGTTTTAAAATAGTTTTAAATTAACTTTATTATATATATAACCATGTATATATATATATATATATATATATATATATATATATATATATATATATATATATATATATATATATATATATATATATATTTATTTATTTATTTATTTATGGAGAATTAATTTTTAGAAAACAATTGAATAAAATCGTAGGAAAACAAAAAATAAGGATTTTATGTTAATTATAATACATCTTGGATGTTTCTAAATTGTTTTATTCGTAAATTTGCTCTAAGTTGTGAATGGGTCCATAGATATGAGAACAACCCTTTTTTCCTCAACACAAATGGGTATGACCTTCCTTAGTGGAGATATTATTTCTTGTCGATTTTTTTGTTTTTGTTTTTGTTTTTATTTTTATTTTTTGTCATGAAGATTCTTTCAAAGAAGTGAAAAATAATCACCTCTTAGTTAAACGTGCGTGACACTGAGAGCAGGGGTTCCAGTTGATAACTTAGATCAATACGGAATACCTAGGTATCGCATATCGCGATACCACCATATCACATCCCATTCACTGGGATTCATTCATGCCTATATATTTTAGGAAAACATACAAATTTATCAAAACAGTTCATAAGAGTTTGAGTTACAACTCTCTTATATTACATGTAAAATATAGGTTTTTTACAAAAAGGTTTCTCAAAAACCCCGCAGTTCGGCTTTCTTCACACTAGGTCCCATGGTCAGCGTCTGTATATAACACACGCGAAGGGTGAGCAATGTCCGTGGGATAACTCTGAGGCCACTCTTCCACCTAAGTGCACATGCGATATCATGGCCCATAATAATACACACATCAACATTCCACTAAGAATATATCAATTCTACATGGGAATCCACATACCGTGAAATGAGATGAGACTCGTCATGCCCCATTAAAAATTACATCACAAATACCTCACACATGCTTATGCCAAGTGTGAAAAACGAATCGTGGATGACATCCAATGATCATTTTCAAAACCAATTTCATTTATTTATAAACCAAAATCTTTTTGGATGATACATCAAAATGATCATTTTATATTCAAAATCCATGTGCCTTTTTGTGGGTAGTGGGTTTTTAGTGTCTCACCGCGGGCTCTGCAAACCCAAACACTCTTACGGTCTTTCACTGCTGGGGACTATGTCTGACCATAATTTGCGGGTTTTTGACCCGAGGGGGGATCTATCCCTTCTTGCTAATACCTGACACATATTTTCATTCTCATGTATAAAGCCAGAGTACATTACTCGTTGGGCGTTGTCCCTTCTTGAGCCCTGATCAAACGCCCGATGCGATTATCGATTCATTAAGCATGCACTCACACCCATTTAATCACGATGTCCCAGTGCATATGCAATGCAATATGCCGTACCTATTTATACCATGTCCATTAATGATTGCAATATGAATGTTTTATCAAACATGCATATCACCGTGCATTTTAGGTAGTGTATCAAACATGCATATAATTTCCCTACATTAACTCATTCATGTCAATGTATCACCCAAGCATATATCAACATCACATACAAATCATTACTTAGTCAAGTAATGAAGCACTTTATCCTCTAGGCTAAATTATGACATAACATGTCCACAAAATAGCCTACAACATGCCATGTAATGGCCATGTCTACAAATACAATTTATCACATGTCAATATATTATTACACATATCAACATTTCATTAAACAAGCATGTCATGTCATGCAATTACTACACTTGGTGTTATGATCAAAATTTCGGCAATGATGTGAGCATCAAATGCCAATCACTGGCATATGGATGGATTCTAGACTCAAAGAGCTTTTCATAGAGTCCAAAAACGCTTAAATCGAAGTTCGGACGAGAAATATATGGTCGTCCGAAGTTGGAGTACATGAGGAGCCACACTATTGCTCCACTACAACAAAATGGTTTATCAACGTTTGAGCATGTAAGTAATAGGCAAAAAAAATATCACTTTAACTTTACGCAGCATTTTCTGATAGCCAAACATATGTTGCCTAGGCCAATGTCACTTTGATCTATAATATCAAAAGAAGCAAATGTCGGTATACATACTTTGTGACGTATCGTACGACATTTTGAAGTGTTGTTGAATCCTTTCAATTATGTGTTGTAATACATAGCTATTCTGACATGTTGTCGATCACTTAAATATACTATTTCGATACTTCCAAGTGTCACGCCATATCGATTTATTATGATAAACCTGACATTTCTAAGTGTTGTTAAATCCAGTCATTACAAAATTAATATGTGTCATAATACATAAGCTATAGTGACATATTTGTTATTAATAAACTTAAGTATAATGTTTAAACACTTTCAAATGTCATTTGTATTAGTTTATTATGATATGACTTCTAACATTTTTAATGTTGCTGACATCCATTCAATTACAACGTGTGCGTTGTTGTATCTTTGTGATGGCAACATTTGGTAGTGTTGTTTGAACATAATGTTTCGATACTTTTAGTTGTCTTCATATCAGTCTTTAAGATGTTACTACTGACATTTGTAAGCGTTGCTAAAACAACTCAATTATAACATTATTACATGTCATAATATATATCTACTGCAACATGTGGTTGCGTAGTTCAAGTATAATGTTTTGATACTTCCAAATGTTGCCATATATGTTTGTTGCGATAGTACTACTTACGTTTTAAGTGTTGATAAAACAACTCAGTTACAATATTAATATATGTTGTAATACGTATGACAATGATATTTTATTGTGTAGTTTAAACATAATGTTTTATACTTACAATTGTCGGGATATCGGTTTATTATGATATTATTATTCTTGACGTTTGTGATACTTGCGAGAATGTCAGTTATGACAATTTGTCATAAACAATTATTAGATATTTAAAAATATCATTATTCATCATCTTTTTACGCATATAATTGTCATTTTATCATTATTGTGTCTCTTTACACCTACATCTAAAGTAATTAATATATGTATACCATACGATATTTATATTAATTGAAATAGAGAAATTGTCAATAAAATATCATCTTGTAGAAATAAGTATTAATAAGGCATTTAAATTTATCGATAAAAAAGTTTATATAACGATATAAGTAAAAAAATAAAACAATGTTATGTCATTAAATATGTCAAAGGCATTATCTTGCACATGCTAATCCAACATAAGTCAAATATCTAAATAAAATAAAATAAAATATTAAACTATATAAATTAAACTAAGCAAAGTATTTCTTCAAATCGCAACTTCTTTGGTTGTAGCACCATCACGCCTAGTAACAACATCTGTTAATTTCTTTACCTGAGTCGTCAAAATTGCAACTTGTTGTGTAAGCTCCTTGTTGGGCTCATTCATCTGTTCTTCACTAGCCTCTTTCTCAAGCATTTTGGGACTGATTTTGAAACCTATTCCTTGGACATGACCATTTTTATCTGAACCAAGGACTTTAGAAATTGCATCTTCTTTCAAAGGAACTATAGCCTCATTCGCTTCAGAAGTTTCACCTTTTTCTTCATCGACAGTTGAAAGTTGTTCAATTTTTTCCTGTAAAATGAATTCAGTCTAAATACATATAAATACCAACTAAGAATTTAGAATCATTCAAAATAACCAAAGAGTAAGAAAAATAAATTTACTAAAGTTCTTTACTTGATTACGAAGATACATACGATTAAGTCTTTATGCTTGTGATAATTCATGTATTTAACATCACGGACTCACGATTCTTACATGAGCTATCTAAATCTAATCAAATTCATTTGAGTAATATATAATAAAATAGGTCTTCTTTAAGAAAGCAAGGATCTTAGAATATAATCAAATAAGCCCCTAAAATATTAAACAATCAAAAGTTTTAGAAAAAGGAATAAAGCTCATCTAAACCAAAACTATGTTCTTATTTTGTACAAATAACATTTAGGTGAAGCAGTGACTCATATGCATCATGATTTCAATACCCGACTTGTGATGTAATCTGAAGATTATTAAATAAAAAAAGCCTAAAACTCATTCAGTGTTCTTCTAATTTCAAAATGGATTCTCTTTCATTTTCTTCCAATTCCACGAGAAACAAACAAATGACATAGAAAGGAACCCAAATCCAATGGATTAATCGATAGAACATAAAGAAAATGTACTTGAATAAATAATAATTAAAACTCTACGACCTACTAAAATTTCATACCTAATTTCTCCTCTCCTCTTTGTAATTTTTAGAGACTAACCTCAATGTTTAAGATTACTATTATCTAAACATTTCCTCAAGAGAATTAAAACAAATGAATCTACAAATACATGGGGAGAAAATGACAAGAAAATGGGGGGTTAGGGTGCATTTAGCTGTTGAGAAAGTGCAAGAAAAACATCACACAATGAAGAAACAAAGGCTTAGTTAGGCTTCCATTTAGAAATTCGAAAACCCAAAAAGAGAAGCAAATAGCAACTTAATTCGAAATAAGCTAGACTTAAAAGCGGAGAGTGTACTTGACTGAGAAGCTTCGGGATGTGACACACTGAACCGGGGTCAGTTGACTACCCGTCTGACCATGGGCCACAGAGTGGTTGTCGGGTTACCCAACACCACTTCAGACAATCCGGCAGAGTCTCCTTTGTACGGGGAGCGCACGGGGAGACGGCTCATCATAGAGACCGCTTTAGAAGAAAGCCGAATTGTGGCTTTGATTTTGTGGTGTACTACACGTATTAGAATTTTAGATTTTAATATATGTTGTATAAGAGTAAAATTTGAACTCTTAGAATTATTGGATATAGTTGGATTCATAGTTGGGATGTATTTATGAGTATTGTTTATGGGCCCAAGTGGCCGTTTACTTATGTATGTTATATTGGTTGTTTGGGACGGGGTTTCATGCGGGTGATGTATTTGGGTAGAGCTCCGTCTGAGGGACTACGCCCGATTGTCTGAAGTGGCGTCGAGTAACCCGACAACCACTTGTATTCCGCGGGTTGTGAATTAGTCAACGGACCCGGGTTCCCAGGGTGTCACGGCTTAATTATCAGGCTAGGTATACGAGATACTGGGCTCGGGTTTGAATTATCCATCACCACTTGGGTGGTTTGATGTAAGTTAGGTATGAGATTACCTAGGAAATCACGGGACAAAACTAGGACACTACATGCACGTGTTTTGTGTGTTTTGTGTGATTTGATGAAATGTTGTGTGAATGTTTGATGAATGGTATATATACCATGTCATGTTATGTGAATGTTGTGTGCTTAGGAAAAAAATAGCACCTAAGTGTAGTGGAAAGTTTTGGAAAATTTTTACAGTGTACAAAACTGGAACAAAAATGAGAAAGAATAGATTTTATAAATTTATTAGGCCTATTAGGTGATGGAAATAATTTTCTAAGTTGAAGAAAATCGGAGAAAATAAATTTTTATAAATTTATTGAGGTATGGAAAATATATATATATATATATATATATATATATATATATATATATATATATATATATATATATATATATATATATATATATATGTATAAATATTTTTAAATTTTCCGATGCATTTGGAACTAAGGAGAAATGAAAAAAAAAAAAAAAAGATTATAGTTTAACTCATAAATTTTGGTGAGTAAATACTTGATTAGGTTAGGCTCTTTGCATCCTAAGAGTAGCGGAAAGCTAATGGGGCTTTGGAAAAAAAATTTTTTGTCGCGAGGCGAAGGCGGAATTTGGAGGAATTGGTGTCGCGACATCCTTTTGAGGTGTCGCGACACAGGCTGAGTTAAATTTGAAGGGTCCTTGAGTCGCGACATATGAAATTCATGTTGCTTTGGGAAAAACGAAGGGGAGGTCGCGACATGAATTGATGTCGCTGACATAGAATTAAATCTCCGGGAAGAATTCAGCGACTGGTCTTGATATCGCGACACGGCTTAATTTAGGCGGAGAAAGCGATGTCAGCGACATGGAGTAACTGGGTGGTGTCAGCGACACGATTTGATGTCGCGACATGATTCAGTTTGCGCCCAATTGTCGACATGAAGTGAAATCGCGACACAGGCGGTACTGGGCATGTCGCGACGGTCACACGCCCGGCAAGCGCGCGACATCGCGTGCTGCCAGCGCGACATCGCATTTATTTGCCTTAGCGACCAACTTGTTGTCGCGCGCCTTGGTGCCACGACACAGACGCTAGCGCGCGCGGTGTCGCGTGCGACCTGAATACAGGTGTGCGCCTGATGCACCTGACCAGTTTTGATACGGCCTTCATTTAGGAGTCAACATTTGGACCTTTGTTCATAAACCTTGTTTACGGGTTAAAAAAAAAAAAAAAATGCATTGACGTAGGGTGTGAAAATTTTTCCGGTGTGTGAATAGTATCTCGAGGCTGTGTTTATGTCTCTGAGATACTTCATTGAATTTTAAACTTGCAATTAGACAAAATTTTCGAAAAAAAAAAATAATTTTCAAAAATGAAATTTTCGAAAATAAATTTTTGTTGAAAACAATATTTTAAATGCAAAATTAATTGCCTTGCATTACATGAAAATGCAAGGACATTGTGTATACACTGATTTACGTGTATGATTAGTGTCTCGGGGCTGTGTTTATGCCTTAGAGATACTATATTGAGATTTAATTGTCATGTTAATTGTGTAGATGACTAGTAGAGGACGAGGACGTAGAGGTCGTCCACGGGGCTTGGTCGAGCACCTGGAGCATTTGACCGGTGCAGGCATTTGATCGAGGCCTTTATAGAATTGTAGGTGTTGCGTGTTTCTTATCGCACGGTAGTGTGGCGGATGGTCGGAGGTCTAGTAACCTCCGGAGATTTTAGAGGCTCACCACCCTCCGACATTCACGGGAGGAGACCCCGATGGTGCGGACCATTGGTTTTATGCGGTCGAGAAGCGTCTTTGGAGGCTATGGAGATCACCTCAGGAAGTACGACCGGGATCGAGGTTAGGCTGCATTCGGCTAGAGGGGCGAGGCCGGTTGTATGAGGTGGAGATGGGTTAAGACTTCTAGAGACTTAGAGGTTATGACATGGGGCGAGTTTCGAGGATTTGTTCATGGTGAAATATTTTCCGAGAGGCTGAGGCATGCCAAGGCTCGGGAGTTCCTAGAGGCTGACGGGGGGCTCGTGATGGACTACGTGGGTACCAGATTCACGAGTTAGCGGATTAGTGATATTCGTGGCCACGGACTTGACGAGGTTAGGAGATTCGAGAATGGACTAAAGTTGTCCATTCGTGCTAGGATTGTAGGATTACGCCTACAGGATATGGATTCCATGGTTGGAACGGCTCTGACTATAGAGAGAGATGGAATCACGCGAAACGCGGGATCTGCGAGTGTTAGTGGCGAAGGGAAGGGCAGTCATTCTTCCTCCCGGTTCGGGGAAGAGCGAGAGAGCTGGTTTGCGAGGATCTCGGAGTCACGGCCACATCGGGCCGAGACGGATAGGGGTCTCGTGACGGACGAGATGAGGGTTGCCGGTCGGGGCGGGGACGAGATGGTGTGCTACCATTGTCGTGACGCTGGACACATGAGGCAGGATTGCCCCAGGAGACGGATCCCGGGGTTTTAGGACGGCCTAATCGATCGGTAAGCGGGACGGGAGAGGATATAGTGCGACGCCACGGCGGTGCAGACGGAGGGCGGTCTCGGTTTTGGGGCTACGGGCACCCCGCATTTCACGGAGTAGGCTTGAGAGGCGGAGTATGGGTAGAGCGAGGGGCGAGGCCCGGCGGACATCGGGGGTCTGAGGGCGTGTCTACGCCGTCACACCCTTGGTGAGTCGGCCCGAGATTAGCGATTATACGAAGTGCGTTTGCTATCACTTTATGGGCTAGAGTGTTATTTGATTATGATGCTTCGCATTCTTTCATTGCTGCATCAGTTGTGATCGAGTTGGGCTTAGAGGTTGAGACCTTAGAGGATCCTTTGTATGTGAGTTCTCCCCTAGGGATTAGGGCAAGAATATGGATGATATGTCGAGGTTGCGAGCTGGAGATCTCGAGGACTCTACTCACAGTGGACCTGAGAATCATGGACATGTCAGAGTTCGATGTCATCACAGGGATGGATTGGGCGACGGACTTACGGGGTCGTTATCGATTGTGAGCGTAGGAGGGTTCTGCTTTATCTGGGACCCAGGTACTCGTGTGGTATTTGAGAGACCAGGCATGATATTTTGGCCCAGAGACGATTATCTGAGTCCAGTGTCGGGGGCCCGTTGGTGGGTTGGTTAAGCGAGCGCCACAGGAAGAGGAAGGCGGACTTGATCTACCTCGGGTAGTGTGCGAGTATGTGGATGTTTTTCCAGATGAGCTACCTGGACTACCTCCACATAGGGATGTAGACTTCGGTATTGAGTTACAACCTGGTACTTCACCCATCTCTATGACTCCGCATAGGATGGCACCAGTTGAGTTACAGGAACTCAGAGTCGATTACATGAGCTCTGCGGGCCAGGGGTTCATTGGTAGAGCACTTCACCATGGGGAGCTCAGTTACATTTACAAAGAAGGACAAGACCCGCCGATGCATTGACTATAAACGGTTAGACGGGTTACGATCAAGAATCGGTACCGTGCAGAAATTGACGATTTGTTTGTCAGTTGAAGGAAGCGCGAGTCTACTCAGAGATAGACCGCCTTGGTTACCATCAGTTGAGGGTTAGGGATGCAGATATCCCTAAGACAGCGTTTAGGACGCGTTATGGGCACTTTGAGTTCACGGTGATGCCCTTCGGATTGACGAATGCGCCAGCGGCATTCATGGATCTCATGCATAGGATATTCCAACCCTATTTAGATCAGTTTGTCGTAGTCTTCGTGGATGACATCTTGATCTACTCCCGGTCGAGTGGGGCGTAGGTATCAACGAGGATCGTTTCTGATTGTTAGAGACCATCGGTATGCGCCCGAGTTCGATGAGTGCGAGTTACGGCTTGCGAGGTGAGATTTTGGGACCGTGGTGTCGGCATCGGGAGTATCGGTCGACCCGGAAGGTCGAGGGCGGTGATGAGTTGGGAGCGAAGTCGGAGTCTTAGAGATACGTAGTTTCTTAGGATTAATTTGGGTATTACGGGAGATTCATTGAGGATTTCTCGGAATAGCCGGCACTATGACCCCAAGTTGACCCGGAAGGAGTCGAGTTTGATTGGGATGACCCGATGCGAGGAGGCATTCCGGGTTGAAGGAGACACTTTAGCTCCATCTTGATAGTTCGGACGGGGACAGAGCTGGAGTGTATTGTGATGCCTCGAGGCGGATTGGGTGTTTTGAGTGCGGTCAAGAGGGTAATAGCTTATGGTCTCGTCGGTTAAAGATCCACGAGCAAATTACCCACACGGCGTGGGTTGGCGGCGTGGTCTTCGCCTTGAAGATTTGGGCGCCACTACTTATCACGAGGAGTTCGAGGTGTACTCCGGACCATAAAAGTGCGAAGTATATTTTCACGCGTGGGACCTCGAAGCGTGAGGCCACGCATATGGATGGAGTTCCTGGGGATTATGACTTCACTTTGCATTACCATCACAGTAGGGGCAAATGTGGTGGCGATGCACTCAATCGGAAGTCACGAGGAGCGTTGGCTAGTATAGCTTCTCGGGGTGGCGGTGCTCGAGGCGTGGGACGGTTTGAGTGATGCGTGGCCGGGCTCGGGGCCACCTTGGGGAGTTTAGTGGCTACACCGTCTGCAATTGGGCAAAGTAGTTGAGTCCAGGTGGCAGGACGAGAGATGGTGTCCATCGGGGATGAGTCTGATCGAGGCTGCGGGTGACGAGGGAATTTCGAGACCGTTCACGCGGATGGTAGTCTTCGATATGGGGGCAGTGAGTGGTTCCACTAGTTGGCCAAGTTTGAGAGAGGAGATTCTCGGGGAGTTTCTTTGCTCTCACGCCGTGCATCGAGGTGGCACGGATGTATCGGGATCTTCGTCGTCAGATGTGGGTGGGATGAAGAGACACGTAGGGACTTTGTTCGACGATGTCTCGCGTGTCAGCCGAGTTAAATGAGCACGGAAGCCGGCGAAGTACCGGCCGTGGAGGTGGGCGGAGTGGAAGTGGGGTATGTCACGATGGACTTTGTGACCACTTGCCCGCAGGCCTTGGCGAAGCATGATGCGGTATGGGTGATAGTGGACCGGCTCACGAAGTGGCTGTTTTTCTGGCGGTGCGGATGACGCCGGAAGTGCAGGTTGCCCACATTCGAGAGATAGTCATTGCCTTAGATTACGGTATCCATAGTATCGGATAGGGACCCGGGTTTCACGGGCGCACTTTTGGAAGAAGTTTCCAAAGGCTATGGGCTTCTGGTGACGATGAGTGCAGTTCCACCCTCGGTCAGATGGTCGGTGCGAGGAGGATATCACGGTGTTAGAGGGACATGCTAGGCGTGCGTCTTGGATCGTAAGAGCGGTGGGAGGCACGCCCTTGAGTGGGTCCTCTGCAACAGCGATTGTCGGTAGTACTCACGGATGGCCTTTGTGAGGGCCCAGCGTATGGGGCCATGCGGAGTCATCGTTGTGTTGGACCGGGGTGGAGTGAGGTTCCATCACTTGAGTCGATCAGTGAGACACCTCAGGAAGGTGGCGTGATCTGACGGCGTCTTCTCACGGCTCGAGCCGACGAAGAGCTGAAGATGCGGCGTCGACCCTTAGAGTTCGAGGTTGGGGATGCGTCTTCTTGGAAGGTGATGCCTAAGAGTGGTGGTCGGCAAGCGCGGGAAGCTATCGCTGAGGTTTATTGGACCTTCGGATACTCGAGAGGGTGAGCGCAGGATGGCGTGCCGGTTAAGGCGTTACCGCCCGGCGTGTCAGGTGTTCACGGGTGTTTCACATCTCCGTGCTTGAAAATACTCGGATCCGACTCGTGGTGGATTGGGGACGGATTGAGGTTGACCACGGATGGGACCTTCGAGAGGGACCGGTGTGCATCGTTAACGATGCGTGATCAGGTTTTCGCGGCCTTGAACCGTGAGAAATTTGAAATGAGAGGAATGTATGGAGGCCTTATGGAGTGGAGGGTACAGCGTGGGAGCGCGAGGACACGATGGGCACCTATCCCTTTTGTTCGGGGATGAAGGTGCGTGGTTTAGTCGTTTAACATTTAAATGACTAGTTTATGCATGGTAGAGTGCCGTTGCATATGCATGTAGTGATTCTTGATTGTCAGGAATTTCGGGACGAAATTCCCTTTAAGAGGAGAATGTAAGACCAAATTCCAATTTACGGAAAAATGGCAAGTCGTAATTTTGATTACAAAATTGTTATTTCGGTTAAAATCCGAGAAATTTATTTTCTAGATATCGGATAGTAAACAGTTGCACCGTTGGAGATCGTCTCGCGAAATCCCAGCTAGCATGTAAAATTTCGTCAATTCCGAGACATTCGGAATTTACACGTTTTTCGAGGCATCGTTCGGGTGCCGTAAAACAATTTTCGATACGACGAAAGTCACATATAGCACGTACTCATGTACCATAAGTGGTATGAGTAGAGAAATTATGAAAATGGACGACCGAGATAGTGCCGAATGTCAAAACTAGTAAATGAAGGGACATAATAGGCATTTTGGATTTTGATTTTAAGTCATGGCGGCAGAAATAGTGTATAGTGCACCTTCTCCTTCGTTAAGCCAAAAAGAAGCGTGGGAAGAGAAGAAAGGAAGGGGAGGGAGATGCAGTGGCGAGCATGGAGAAATTCTAGAGAAGCGTCCCGGCTTCTCTCAGAATATCAGGTGATCCGGCGGAGTCGGCCGATCTTCGGGACAAGAAGGAAAAGCGACACGAGGGCGGCCTACGCGTGGTGCCAATTTGTGAGTTTTGACAAACGAGAGGTAGGGGGTTTCTCCCTACTTGGGTTTTACACTTTATTTAAGTGTTTTTCAATGTTTCGGTTGGTATGAGGCCTTTAACGACCGTTTGATCGGTTCCAAAACATGGGACCGAATTGATAAAAAAATTTTGAGCCAAGGTGCAGCCCGTAACTGTATTAAGGGCTGTTTGGTTGGTAAATCATGAAATTTGTGAAATAAACCATGCTTTGATTTGATTGAGGCCGGAAATGGCCGAAAAATGCGGGTTCACAAAGTGAACCGATGATTTGTGTTTGATAGGAACAGTAAACGAGGGTTTTACTGTTCCTGAAACAGTAATTTCACAAAATATAATTTGTGAAAATATGGGTTTGGTCAAGTAATTCAAATCGAATTGCTTGTGTTTGATCATTAGCCTAAGTGAGCTAATTTTGATGTTTGAAATGATAATTACATAACATGATTGTGTGATTTAATTTTTAAGTGAATATATTCATGTTTATATTTTTGCATGTGAATTAGACCGTATTGGAATTTGCATACATGCATTCCATATGCACTAGAACATCCTAGGACTATAGGGGTTAGTGCATGAGACGAGTCTAGAGAAAATGGTTTGGAGGATTTATACAAAAATATTCATTATCGGAGGGTAATTAAAAAGCGAAAAATATATCGATCGTCGGAAGCGGCCCAGTGATATTCATCAGTTAGTCCACAAACAAATAATATATCAATCGTCGGAGCGGCCCAGTTGATATATATACATCGGAGGGTTGTCCTTAACAAAACAATAATTCATATACAAGGCTTAGGAGAGTGTGAGAGAGTCGGTGAGGACTGGGATGCGGAAGTTGGTCATGTAGACATTAGTGGATCATGCATTTGCTTGAATGTGTGTTTATTTTTGGAGCATTGCACTGCACTTAGGTGGAGAGTAGCCCACTTAGGGCGATTCCACTACTGAGCGATAGCTCACCCCGTCGTGGGAATTTATTATTTCAGGTATAGGGAGCGCACGGGGAGACGGCTCATCATAGAGGCCGCTTTAGAAGAAAGCCGAGTTGTGGCTTTGGTTTTGTGATGTACTACGCATTATTAGAATTTTGGGTGCAATATATGTTGCATAAAGTAAAAATTTGAACTCTTAGAACTATTGGATATAGTTAGTTCATAGTTGGTATGTTATGAGTATGTTTATGGGCTAAGTGGCCGTTTACTCCTGTTGTAATTATATGTTGAATTTGCTGGGACGGGTTTCATGCGAGGTGATGTATTTGAGTGAGCTCCTAGTACAAAGGGAGACTTTGGAATTATGCGAGTGGGCGTCGGGTAACCCGACAACCACTTGTATTCAGCGAGGTTGTGGGTGGTCAGCGGACCCCGGGGTTTGAAGTGTCTGCGAGTTCTTGATAGCATGCAGGGTTGTAAATTTTGGAAAATCCACGTAAATGAGAGTTTTCAACTCAATTAAACGTGCTTGGCCATTCGCCATTTACAAGCCGAGTCCCATACCTTTAACATGGCACAACACGGTTCCAAAATCAACCCAAAAACAATAGTCTAAAGGCTAGAAGTAAACCAATGTAGGAAGAATCCCCACCTCTTGAAATGTAGCCCCTCGTCAATCCTTGGTTCAACGAGGTTAGATCCTTCGAGAATGCGATGAGCGGAAGAAGCGCCGGCCTCCTTCCTCTTTCTCTCTTTCTTTTCATTTTCCTTTTTTTTTTTCTTTCTTTTCTCCTTTCCCTTTCTTTCCTTTCTTTCCTTTCCTCCCTTTCTCTTTTCCTTTCCTCCTCCCCCCTCCTTCTACGAACTGACCTCTTTATACTACTTGCACCTTCCATGCAAGTGGACACATGGCTTGCCATGTGTCACCTGACACTCGATGCCTTGAAATACGTGAAATTCCGACTGTCTCGAAATTCAACAAAATTCGATTCAGTAACTAGATTTCGAGAGACGATTTCAACGGTGAAGTCCGTTTCATCACCCGACATCTAAAAAATTTAGGTTTTCAACCCATACTACACCGATAAATTACCGTTTTGCCTTTTCGCAAAATTGCATTTTCCAGTTTGTTCTTCCCTTAAAAATTTGATCGAAATTCCCACACATGTATACATACTATCACATGCATATGCAACAGTCATTTTAATTATCAAATGACTAAACAATGTACTTTCATGCTCGAATAAGAAATGATAAGTGGTACGCATCGTGTCATCGCACTCCCATGTTGACTCCTCAACTCCTTGGTGCTACCACAACACCTTTACTAGCTTCACGGTCTTGCATCACAAAACCTGATCTCGACTATCCATAATACGCACAGGTCCCTCCTCAAAGGTCTCATCTGCATCAACAACAAGCTCGCCCCAATCCACTACATGACTCAAATCTGAGTGTACTTTCGAAGCATGGAGACATGGAATACCGCATGAAGACCCGATAAACTCGACGGTAACACCAACCGATAAGCAACTGTACCTACCCTCTCAAGCACCTCGAAGGGTCCAACGACGACAACTTTCCCTGTTTACCGAATTTGACCACTCACCTCTTAGGCATCACTTTCAAAAAGACATGATCCCCCACCTCAAATTCTAAAGATCCCCACCTCAAGTCCATCTTTTCCGAGGTTTACCAAATCTGGACCTATAGAGAGTTTTTCTCCTACCTCCGTCCAACAGACCAGAGATCGACATGGCCTCCCATATAATGCCTCATAGGGTGCCATCCGTATACTCGTTTGGTAACTGTTGTTGTAGGCGAACTCCACTAAGGGTAAATGCTCTTCCCAGCTACCCTTAAGATCCAAGACGCATGCGCGTAGCATGTCCTCTAATGTTTGGATGGTCCTCTCCGATTGACCGTCCGTCTGAGGATGAAAAGCGGTGCTCATCACCCATTGTGTCCCCATGGCTAGCTGAAAACTCTCCTAAAAACGAGCTGTAAACCTGGGATCTAGGTCTGATACGATAGAGACTGGTAAGGAGAGGAGCTATTAAAATACCATTCCAGATGAAGGAAGCACTTGAGATGTGGGAGAGTAAAGTGGTTTCTCATGTATTTCCCACTTAAAACATTTGCCCAGAGACTTTGCTTCTCCAGCAATAAACGCCAGCCCAATTTAGCTATAAAAGCAAGGTTCATTTGATGTAATATTTTTAGCCCCAACCCGCCATAATCAATCGATGTAGTCACCTTATCCCAATTGGATAGGTTAGTAGCACATTGTTGACTGGTTCCTCCCTAGAGAAATCTTCTCATCAACATCTCAATCTTATAACAAATACCCATAGGAACCAAGTTGGTTGGCATAGTATAAAATGGAATAGTATTTAAAATCGATCTATGATAATTGTCTACCAATTGGCTTTCAAAATTTTCGTTTCCAACCTTGAGCCGGGAAATTTGATCACGGTCCAACAACATTGGAAAGAGATCATGTCACTCCTACCATATAGAATTCACACCCAGGTATCGACCAAGATTACTAGTTAGAGGAATTATGGACATCTGAGACAATTGGCGGCAAATATAGGAAAAAATCGTCGAAATATCGGTGATATATCGAAAAATATCAATATATCGACGAAATATCAAGTGCCAATGACACGTGCGCGTGGACTTGAAATTCCATGAAAAAATAAATAAAAAAATCAGTGATATATCGCCGATATATTGCGATCTATAATCGATATATCTCGATTTATCGCAATATAATGCCATATTATCATCTTTTGAAACCAACGCCTCTTAAATTTTGGCTTAAATTTTGCCTAGATACTCACATAATTATTATCCTTTTGAAACCAATGTTTATTAAATTGTGGCTTAAATTTTGCCTTGATACTTACAGAATTCATTATGATGATAGAAATTGGCTTAAATTTTGCCTTGATACTCGCATAATTCATTATCACAATGGAAATTTATTGGATAAAAAAAAATTATAATTTAAATACTAGGCATTCACAAGGAAACTTGGAAACTTAAAATACCATAAAGCTTGTTTATTGTGATGGGCTAAAAACCCTCACATATTTTTTCATCTCAAACTTTAATAATATCCTAAAAATAAATTTCAATATATGAATTATCATTAATTTTTATTTATATTTTATTGACAGTAATTATCTATAAGATATGAATATTGACATAAATTATGTATTTTAATTAAATAAATTGTGATTTTAATATTAAATGTATCTCATATACTTTATCTTAAAAATTATAATAATTTCACTTTTAATTTTTTTATATTTATCCATTTACTTTTGTTTAATTTTTGTATATTATTGAAATATTAAAAATGTGATTTTTTTTTTCAAAAAGTTTCTTAAATATATACTAATAATAATAAGGTTCTACTATTTTAAAAGTTAAAATAAATTTAATAAAATAAATTATCCAATATATTTTTAATAATTTAATCACTTAAATAAATTATTTCAATACGACAATTTATTTCATACTTGAATGTATTTCAATGTATTGAATATTTTAATTTTCTCATTATCCGTAATACTCGTAATAATAACGAAAAGAAATAAAATAATATCTCTTTAATATTATAATATCAAAATAATATTAAATATAACTTATTTAATTTAATAATTACCGAATCCAATTCTACTCTACCTTAATTAAGATATGAATAATTTCTCATTATCTATATAAATAATATTCTTATCAATAATTATAAATGTATAAATTAAAATAACTACTCATTTAATTTGAGAATAATATTAAATTAAAGTATAAATTATTATGAATATTATATTTAATTTAGTAATTATAAAACATTATCTTTATGCATCCAAGTGATTTTAATCTTATTTTTAATTTCATTTGAAATTTTTATTTAAAGTATAAATTATTATGAATACAAATATATTTTTGTTTATTTATGTCATTTTTACACTTTTTCAAAGTATCTTTATTAATTTCAAAAAAAAAAATTGTTATTTTTTGCTTTACCGATTGGAAAGGTTTTGTGTCCTTCCTAAAAGAGTTCGTTTAATCCTTAAAAATAAAAAAAAAATAAAATAAAATAAAATTGGATCCCCCCTTGGGCACATCCCCATACATTATATACCCATCGTGAGAGGTTACATGGTGAACGTTTATGAAATGGACATTTATTAGTGGCCCTCAATGTCCTTATGTTACTTATTAATTTCTGCATTAGCTATTATACGTTAACTACATCGTAG